>ML284404.1:8392-38383 GCA_005239495.1 Nicotiana undulata
GGGGGGGGGGGGGGGTGGAGTTGTCTAATACTTCATAAAACAAAATTTTGAGATTTGAACATCGTATGGTTGGACTAGAAATTGAAAGGGTTGTCAAATTTTGTGAGTTTTTTCGGGTTTCGAGGTGCGGGAGCGGGTTTGAATTTTTATAGATATTGGGATTTTGAGTAAATATTTAACCTTTATCAATTGGAATTGTTTCTTTAATCATTATTTGATGTTCTTGAGTTGCTTTTGGCTAGTTTCGTGTCGTTCGGAGGTCGGTACACGCGATATGGAATTCTGGAGCATCGTTTGGGTGCTCGGTATTGGATTTGGCTTGTTTGAGGTAAGTAGCACTTCTAAACTTGGAGCTGAGGGTATGAACCCTGATGATACGTGTTATGTGATTTGTTTGGAGGTGACGCACATGCGAGGTGACGGGCGTGTGGGCGTGCTTCGTAGTAATTGTGACTCAATCAACTCCGTAGAGCTGTGTAGTCAATTAACTTGTATTTTTCCATGTATTTTCCATGTGTTAGAGAAATTGAGCTGTTTCTCACACTATAAATCATGCTTAGGCATATGCTGGTATTATTGGGACCCACTGAGGTCATTTCTGTTGTTGAATTATATATTTTAATCAAAATTTTGTATCAATCATATTTATTCATTGCATATCATATCTCAGTCTCTGTTGCTACTTATTGATACATTATATCATCATTTTGGGGATAATTTTGTGATATTGTGAGCCCGAGAGACTAGAGAGATTGATGACTGAGTGAGGCCGAGGGCCTCATTGTGAGTGTTATTTATGGGATCGGGCTGCATGCCGCAACATGTTTTATTGATTTATCCCTGGATCTGGCTTATTATAGCGTTTGGGGTGAAGGAGCCCCTCCGAAGTCTGTACACCCCCAATGAGCGCAATTGATATTTATATTTGGGATGAATCTTCCCTGAGCATGGATCTTGCCCGAATCATTTATATTTGGGGATGGATTTTTCCTAGGCTGGATTGACCTTATACAGTACTGAGTGAATGACTGCTAGTTGATATATATATTTGGGATGGATTTTCCTTGGGCTGAATTAGCCATATACAACATTGAGCGTGAGGTTTTATTTATGTTTGGTTGGGTTGGATCTACCCTGTACAATGATGAGTGTTGAGCGTAATGAGGGAGAGACTGAGACCATGAGATTGAGTGCTTTGAGAGTGTGAGTACATGATTTCATCACTGAGATGCATTATGTTTGGCATATGTATTTGAGATACATGCATAGAGATGCATTTCCTCATGCTACCCGGTTTTGGTGACATTCATGATGTCACCTGCATAGTGACATGTAGGCATAGAGATGTACTTTCCTCATGCTATTTGAAAAATGAAATATCTTATTTATTATTGAAAGAATTTAGGGAAAAATCACAATTTTTGAGCTTACCCTTATGTTTTTTGGTATTTACGGTGGGTAATGTGGGACTTACTGCTATACTTTAAAAACATGCCTACTTTTTGTAACTGTGAACGAGCTTATCATCTTATCCCTGAGTTATTTTCTTGTATCATTCTTATTATATTGTTATGAACTGTGACTTGTTATTAGAATTGGACCCTGAACCATGTACCAGCTCATCACTACTTTCAACCTAAGGTTACGTTTGTTACTTATTGAGTACATGAGGTCGGTTGTAATCATACTACACTTCTGCACCTTGCGTGCTGATGTTGGATGCTGATGTCGTCGAGTACGGCAGAAGCTGGATTTGAAGATGTACCCGCATTCGAGTCATAATTGCCTCTTGATCTTGATAGCTTTAGTATTTCAAATCTATTCATGTACATTTCAAACAGATGGTGTATTTTATTTCAAACCAGCGTTGTAAAATCTATATCTTAGAAGCTCATGATTTGTACTGCCAGTCCTTGGGATATTCTTGTATAGAAGCAATTGTATTATAATTTCTTTTCTTGATAAATCTCATTAATTTGGATAGTTATTAATTGGCTTACCTAGCGGGTTGGGTTAGGTTCCATCATGACTAGTTGGATTTTGGGTCCTGACAAGTTGGTGTTAGAGCTATAGGTTCATAGGTTCTGCAAGTCATGAGCAAATGTCTAGCAGAGTCTTGCGGATCGGTATGATAACATCCATACCTATGTTCGAGAGGATACATGTCATTTAGGAAAATTTCCCATCTTTCTTTCCTTATTGTGCAGATTTGATTTAGCATGAAACATAACTCTTTGAATTCCTTCCATGTATTCGGATGCACATGTGAGCTCTTGGTATCAACTGTGCATCGGCGACTTGTGATTCCATGGATGGGGTGCGAGATGTGACTTATGTGTGCTGATGATGGGCCAATCTGGAGGACATGAGGTTGGGTTTTGACTGTAGCTCGAGCACGGGGATTTTCGTTGTGTGGGCACGTGCTTTTGGACTTATAAGTCCGGCAGTGTCCCTATTAGTGGAGTTTGTGGCTCGACGAATGATTGGATGGCTATATGATGAGTATAATATGACTGCGGGATGTGTTTGGATGGTTCAAGGGTGTTGAGAAGAGTTTGTTTGAGATGTAAAAGGACTATTGGGTGCTTGATTTCTATCTTGATGTGACGTACAATCTCGAGTGATGAGTGGGTTGAAGGATCTTTCAAGTTATTTAACAGTGGAATGAATTAGATTCTCATGTCTTGTTGATGAGTTCAGAATCAAGAAGATTAAGTTATTGCGTTGTAGTTGTGACTGTAAAAAGGTATAAAGAGATTGAGGCTAAGCAGGTGGATTATCTCTTGCAGGGTGGTCTACGGAGGGGTGTTCCTTATGATGTTGTGTGGAGGATTTCTTTTCTACCATTAAGTATAGGTGTTGTGATTTGAGTTTGGACTGGTTGTGAAAGTTGACATGACTGTCACAAGGATGAATGCCAGATTTGTAGATGATTTGATGTATTAGTTGGTTTGTGTTACATGAGCTTATGAACGATTTAGTTGGATCTCACTACAATATTATGGCAATAATGCGGTATAATTATTGTAAGTTATCAGATGTTTTATTCCATGACTTTGAGCCAAGTAGGGGAGTCAGCTATTGACGATTTGATTGCGAGGTTATGTGGTACTGTTTTCGGCTTGAGGCATACATAAGAATCAGATATGAATTGCATAGGTTGGTTTTGAGGATGACTTGAGTAAGAAATTTCGGGATGCGTGATGTATTACACTTTATGGGTATATAGAAATCATGGAATGATTTGAGTTTTCTATTCATGATGGATATAATGTGCATGGAGTAGGGGTGCACTCGGTTGTTTAGAGGTGTGGGTTACTTTTTTGGGTGTTGTTGTGATAATGGGGCACACGTCATTTGGCCTGTTTGGGCAGCGCAATTGAGATTTGGGAAGGATGGAAGACTCTCTAGGAAGTTCAATGGATTCAAGATTTATATGTAGCAATAGTGAGTTTTTCTCTAGATTGGTATATGGCTAGAATTTGAGATTTACATTAGATGGTGTCGAGACCCGTAGTATTTCTATATCATTATGGATTCTACATTTCAATATCAGGAAGGTGAAAGGAAACAACTTTAGATTCACAAAAGACCTCTTTAGAGTGTGTATCTCGGTTGTGGTACTTTTGGGATGATTAAGAGAGAATACAGTGGCTTATGGGCCTTAGGGCGGTCTGGTTTTATTCTAGGATCTCGTGGGGTAAGTTTTGGTTGTGGATCGTGGTATTATGGCGAGGAGAAGTATCAACTTGAATGCAATTTAGAAGAAACTCGGAGAAATAAGATAATTTGGTAGTAGATTGGACCAGCATGGTAATAGATATGATCGTCTCTTTGGGTACTTATGATATGGTGAGTCTCTACAGGTGTTTTGTGGCAATAATCTTGGGTTTGGAAACCTGCATTGCTTGGTCAAGTTAGATATATTCAATTCTGATGGCTTGGGTATGTGCAAATGGGTTTCTAAGAGTTCTCGATGGGTGTTACCACAATTTGAGATGGATATTTCCTACCGGTGTGAGGAGCATGTTGAGTATTTTGATATTTTATTGGATGAGATCAAATAGAAGGGTTCTATCTGATTGGATATGTATTCTACTTGTGACTCGAGGTTGATTATGAGATTGTCATACTTTCATATGGTTGCATGGGGGAGAGAGATTTGCACGTTCAAGGTCACGGTCAGTTTTAAAGGGAAGGTTACGAATTCTTAGGCAACATAGACGATTTCAGATGACAAGATGAATGATTTTACTACTTGGAATTGTCTAAGGAGAGTGTACATTCAGAAGTCGTGTGAAATTTGACCTATGGATGCTCGTTGGTATTGCGGTACTCGCCTGGTAGATCGACTACCGATGTTTATATTTTGCTATGTGGTACGGAAGAATTATAGAAGTATCCATCGCGGGATGATCATGTATGAGAGATGCGTCAGGCATTCGAGCGGTGGAGTTGGGATCAGATATGGTGGTTCGTGTGTTCTAAGGATTTGGAACGAGAGTTCTCAAGAGCAGATTGTTTCGTGGTTGTGGACTATGAAAATGTGGCCAAAGCTATCCAAAGGACGGTTTGTGTTATGGTTAGGTCATTGTGGACTTTCCGAGGGTTATTTATCTATTTGTGGGTGACCAGAGTTGATTTGGGGTCCATTAGTAGGCCCAATGAGGATGTGTATTCTACACCGGGTCGGATTGGTTGACTCCGTACTGCGATTGTTGAGGGATGTGCCATTCGGTTAGAGTTGAGCTTATTCGTGTTCTGATATGATCTATGTTTTATTCCCTTATGCTGTGAGGGGTAATTATTTGTTGGTTATATGCACACATGGTGCGGTTCTATTTGGGCCATATGGAGTAATTTGAGCGAGATGGGTATTAGGGCGCCGAATGATTGATTGTGCATTGATTGTGCTCTTTCCGTATTGTGGTACTGTGTTATTTTCCTCTCCGTGATTATGGTCATGCACCTTGGGTACTTGATGTCGAATTGCGCATGGTTATTGATTTTGAGCATGGTGGCCGAGGTATTTCATACGGACCAGTGTTTGGATGGGGTCACACATTGCACCGGAGTTATGCTGAGACATGGTCCTTTGTGTTTGATTCGTTTTTATGGTTCTATGGGGCGTGATGGGTTTTTAGCATTGTGTTGTAGCGGTACTTGTTGAGCTTGCGGGACGGTTCTCTCATTTGAGTCGTTTTCCATGTTTGAGTACATTTGAATTGTTGCGTATTGGTGCACGAATTGCACAGTTTGTGGCTCTGCGTAATATTGTTGTGGCAAGTCAGTAGAGTAGTTGGTATTTGATAAGATGAGGTATTCAGATCTAGGATGGGTGCTATCAGATTTGATTGCGGTATATCTGAAAGGATAATGATGCTGATGGGCTTAGAAATTTTATAGTTCTTGTCAAAGGAGAGGGAGCTCCATGACTTGTTGATCAGATGAATGGTTACGAGTTCTGCGTGTTTCTTTCATCATCGGCAGTGTACGGAGGTTTTAGAATGAGGTTATGTTTAATATGGTTTTTATTACCGGAATTGGGTTATTTTGAGCAGTTACTGTGATCAGAAATTTTGCTATGGGTATTTGAGTTATGTGGTATATCCCCTGGTTGTGTCTTGGGTTATGGTTATGGATTGATACAACTTGTTAAGACTTGTACAGTGTGTAGATTGCAAGGTTTGGGTCTTGTAGGAAATTTCGGATGTTGGAAATTGGATTATGTGGTTTACGTGCTAAGGTTGAACTAATGATCTTCAGTATGTTGTGTTGTTGGGCCTATATGGAATAAGGTGACATGGGATCACCCCCGAGTAAGTGCATGGTAAGGTTACAGTTTGTTGGCTTTGGAATAGCTCTTGGCATGTTCGAGGACGAACATATGTTTAAGTGGGGAGGATATAACGACCCGACCGGTCGTTTTGAGCATTTGCATTCCGTTCAGATATTTGAAGTCATGAGAAGCATCGTAAAATGTATTATACCTTGTATGAATCGTCGATTTTGGGTTTTTAGGTTATTCGGATTCGATTTGGAAGAATGAATTTTGTGATTTAAGCTTTAAATTGGAAGAGTTGACCAAGTTTTACTTTTGTGAATTTGACAACAGAATGGAGTTTTGATGGTTCCGTTAGGTTTGGATGGTGCTTTTGGACTTGGGCGTATTCCGGGATTTGCATTTGGATGTTTCTAGAAGGTTTCAACAGAAATTGGGGAAAGTTGGAAATTTGAAGGTTTGCGAAGTTCGTAAGTTTGACTGGAAGTTGACTTTGATGATATCGAATTCAGATTGTGGTTCCGGGAATTGGAACAGCTTCGTTATGTCATTTGGACTTGTGTGCAAAATTTGGGTTTATTCTAGGTTGATTTGATATGTTTCGACGCGAGTTTTGGAAGTTCAAATTTCATTAAGTTCGATATGAGGTGCGATTCATCGTTTTGATGTTGTTATTTATGATTTGAGGCCTCGAACAGGTCCATGTTGTGTTTCTAGACTTCTTGGTATGTTCGGATAGGGTCCCGAGGGGCTCGAGCATATTTCAGATTGATTTCGGACCATTTTTCTTCATTTTTGGAAATATTGTGTTCTGCTAATTTCTGGTGTCATTGTTCTTCATCGCGATTGGGGACTTAGAGGTGCGATCGCGTAAGGGAAATTGGAGCAGAGTAATTCTTCTTCTACGCGTTCACGAGTGATGGTCTGTGTTTGTGCCCATGCGTTCGCCTAGTTTTTGTGACTGAGTTGGGCAATGTTTGTTATCTCTTCGCGTTCGCGAGGTTTCTTCTGCAAACGCGTAGTTCTATCAGTTGTATGTACTGTGATCGCGAGCCTACTAATGAGACAGCGTAGGGAATTTTCTTGGAGAATTGCTTTTTCTTCTTCGCGATCGCGAGGGTGTTTCCGCGATCGCGATTCATTAATTCACCCAGTGGTTATAAAGTACTCTATTTCGGAGGTTTCGACCATTTTTAAAAATTTGGAGCAATGGAGCTCGGATTGAGACGATTCTTGAAGCAATTTTCACCATGTGGATTGTGGTAAGTGTTCTCTACTCATTTTTGATTTTATATCATGAATCTATCTTCGTTTTCGGCATTTGGTTGATGAATTTTAAAGAGAAATTGGATATTTTTGTCTAAAACTTTATAAAGCAAATTTTTGAGTTTTGAACATCGATTTGGAGTCGGATTTGAGTGAAACTAGTATGGTTGGACTCGAAATTGAATGGGTTGTCAGATTTTGTGAGTTTTTTTGGGTTCCAAGGTGCAGGCCCTGGTTTGAATTTTTGGTTTATTTTGGGATTTTGAGTAAAGATTCGACCTTTATCAATTGGACTTGTTTCCTTGAGCATTATTTGATGTTCTTGAGTTGCTTTTGGCTAGTTTCGAGCCGCTCGAAGGTCGGTATGCACGAGATGACATTTTTGGAGCATCATTTGGCTTGCTCGGTATTGGATTTGGCTTGTTCGAGGTAAGTAATAATTCTGAACTTGGAGCTGAGGGTATGAACCCTGATTATACATGTTATGTGATTTGTTTGGAGGTGACGCACATGCTAGGTGACGGGCGTGTGGGCATGCTCTGTTTGATTTTTAAAGGGAAAAAATTGCCAAAGCAAAGACTTGCTTTATAGACAAGTTCAACAACTCCTTAGACATCCGGGTACGAAATGGTCGGGGTCTGAAAGAATTAATGCTTTAGCAAGGTGGCCGCGAATTCAAAATACTCAAGGCATCAAGGACACAAACTAACTACCACTATTAAACTCAAAAATCTTTCTTTGTTTAAAGCAGGAAACAAAGTAGTGTAGAATTGAAGTTCTCAAAGTACGAATGTCAGAGAAGGTAAGTTTTTCAAGGTATCTACTTTTTCTTTCTAGGAATGCCCATAATCACATCATCTTCCACTGCATTCTCCAGCATAAGGTACACAAGTAGTTGAGGTTCCATTTTGATATAGGGCACACCACTCCCTAATCGCATTAATATAGGGTACACTAATCCCTAGTTGTAATTTCCAACGTAAGGTACACCAATCCTTAGTGAGGTTCCGTTTTAACACAAGGTAAGATATACCCTGGCTACCTTATCTTAGTAATACAAGGCACAAACTCCTAGTTATATTCTCTCGTAGTGATATAGGGAGCCAACCCCTAATTACATTCGATCTCAGTGATATAGGGTGCCAACTCCTAGTTACATTCCATGTCAGCAATACAGGGCGCTAACCCCTGGTTACATTTCCTCTAAGTCCTTCAACCTCATTCGTAGGAGACACACTTCCTAGTTTAAGTTATTCCAATAGGAGACACAATTCCTAATCTGAACCATCTATCCTAGGAGACGCACTTCCTAGGCCGTGTCCTTAAACCTCATTTGTAGGAGACACACTTCCTAGTTTGAGTTATTCTAATAGGAGACGCACTTCTTAAATCTAATCCATTATGCCTAGTAGACGTACTTCCTAGTACAAGCCCTTCAACCTCAATCGTAGGAGACATACTTCCTAGTTTGAGCCATTCTAATAGGAGACACATTTCCTAATCTGAACCATTAGTCCTAGGAGACGCACTTCCTAGTCCAAACCGTTCTACCTCATTCGTAGGAGACACACCAATTAGTTTGATTTATTCCAATAGGAGACACACTTCCTAATCAAAACCATCAATCTTAGGAGAAGCATCTCCTAGTACAAATCCTTCAACCTCATTCGTAAGAGTCACACTTCTTAGATTTGAGTCATTCTAATAGGAGATGAACTTCTTAAATCTTAACCATTATGCCTAGAGACGCACTTCCTAGTCCAAGACCTTCAACCCCATTTGTAGGAGACACACTTCCTAGTTTGAGCCATTCTAATAGGAGACACACTTCCTAATCTAAACCATCAGTCCTAGGAGATGCACTTCCTAGTCCTAACCATTCAATCTCATTCGTAGGAGATGCACTTTTTAGTTTGAGTTATTCGAATAGGAGATGCACTTCCTAATCAATACCATAATCCTAGGAGAAGCACCTCCTAGTACAAATCCTTCAACGTCATTTGTAGGAGACACACTTTTTAGTTTTGAGTCATCCTAGTTCATTCCAATAGGAGACACACTTTCTAAATCTGGACCATTAATCCAAGTAGACACATTTCCTAGTCCAAGACTTTTGACCATATTCGTAGGAGATGCACTTCCTCGTTTGAGGCATTCCAATAGGAGATGCACTTCCTAATATAAACCTTTTTTCCTTGGAGATGTACTTCCTAGTCCAACTACTTTAACTTCACCCATAGGAGACGCACTTCCTAACTTAAGTCAACCATGTTCATTCTAATATGAGACACATTGCCTAATATGGATCATTAATCCTAGGAGACACAATTCCTAATTCCAATCCTTCAATCTCACAGTCATTCCAATGCTACCCATGGGAGATGCACCTCCTAGTATAAGTTTTATCAGTTTTCCTCCTAAGAGAAGCACATTCGATTTGAAGTTTTCAGTATTATTTTTGATTCTTTAAAATAAAATAAGTTGATTTGCAGCTTTATCCAATAACTCAGAAAAATTTCTCAGTGCCAAACTGGGGCAGAAAAATTTGCTCGTTTTGTTCGTCTTTGATGGCTTTGCGGGCCCTGCCGTTAAGCACAAGTTGTGACGATTAAATCTTGCAGTTTCATTTTTCATCATAAGAAAGAAGTCTTTCGATCACAAGATAAGTCTGAGTTAACTTTGATAATGTGTCAGCAACCCGACTTTCCAAGAATCAAGTTCCAAATTCCGATCAAAAAGGAAGGTTGTTTGAGTGCAAAGACGGTTGTTGTAGAGCTTTGACGTAATTCTCACATCGACCATCATCTAAAAATCCTTCTTCTCAGTTTTTAACTAAGAAGTGAGCATTCAAGAGTCAATCCAAGTCTCAATTCAAGCTCTAGCTTCAAGAATCAATCTTCAATCTCATGGCACCAATGCGGGTTTATATGATTTCAAGTGAGGATGCAAGACTACAAGAAGAGTAGATATGATCTTGTATTTTTTTTCTTTTCTTTAATTAATTTCCTTTTTATTTTGATGTAATAAACATGATCACAAACCGGAGCCTCGACGGAACCTCAGCCGACTCTCCAACTCATCATTCCATCACCCTCATTGAACTAAATGCGACCTGATTCCCTTATAACCTGGGATATGTAGGCTGTCCAAAACCAGGACTCGGTTGCACTCGATTCTTTTATTTTTTCCCTCTTTTGAATAACGGTTGGTCAAAAATTAGTCATATCACTCACCTTGTCTGTGTGTGAAAACACTCCATGTTTTCAAGCAAAGAAGGCATGCTAATTTTTGACCATATTTGAATTTTTCTTAGATATTAAAATTTCAATATCTCCTTTGGGTTTTATCTTAGTTGTTAGAATTTTTTATTTTAAGTAAGTTTTATTTGATAAGAAAATACAAAAATAGCCACATTTTCTAGGGTACAATTTTCTATCATCATTTGGATAAACAAAGGAAAAATAATTTAAAAAAGAAGAAGAATGGATGGATAGAAAAGGAAATCCAAATAATTCTAATTTGTTCTTTTCACGTGGTCCCCAATTTATTTTTGAACTTTCTTAATTTTTAAAGAAAACCTAACTTTATAGGGTTCCACATTCTCACCATAGTTTCTTCCAAATCTCCCTCAATCACGGATTCCTTTCTAGAAAAGAATCTTTTTCATAACAAAATTATTGAATTTGTTCTTCAATTGTGGGACCACTGACGCGGTTTAATAACTTTCTGACTTATTTTCTCTCCATCATGTTTTGAGAACCTGCACACAATATTCTCAAGACTTTCGCTCTCATTTTTTACTATAAAAAATTCATTGATAATTCACTAAGGGGTGGAGATAGCGAGTGAACACAACAGAAAGAAGAAAACGGATCTGGAGAGAAACCAAACAAAAAACACAGCAGTACCCCAGACAAAAAACACCTTCTTCCTCCTCCAAAACACCATTATTTTCAGCCATAAAAACGTAGTCAAACCCAGTTGCGAAACAGTTCCAAAACGACCTCCAAGACAACCCCTAAATCACCTTGAAAATCTCCCTAATACCTGCCGAAACCAGCCCCAAAATCTAAGGTCCGTTTTTACTTTTACTTTAAAAATCTTGTTTGATGCTTGTGATAAATAAAGTTTTGGTGTTCGTTTCCGTCATGTCTTCTTGGATAAATTATGTACAAAATCTTGTTTTATTAGTGATTTGGTTTATATCTTTATACAGAGGAATTCAATATTAATATTGTTTTAAAATTTGGGATTATATTTATTAATTGAATAGATTTAATTTGGGTTTTTGGACTATCACAATCTAATTTGTTGATAATAACGTGGGCCGTTATTTGGTTGAGTTCAAATGAGCCGTAGGTGCAATTAGAGCATCACATTTTGGAGAGAAACATTTTGGGTATATCAAAGAACGGGGTTAAAAGTGTACTGCTTTAGTTTTCATTTGTTGGGGCCAAGTCATTAGGCTATTGATCGGCTCCCGCCTATACCACTAACGAGTAGTAAGTACGGGGGTCAATGCAGCTTTTATCCGAAGGGTCAGGATCGATTTCCACAGGGAGCTATATATGTTGGAGTCGATTGTCTATGTGATCTAGTAGTGTGTTGTGTTCTTAATTTCACTTCTCATAAAAAAGGGTTTGCAATTATACTATGGTTTTAGCCTAATTGAAATTACAAACTAGCTAACTAAAATCTTTTTGAAGGTTTTCTCAATTGATAAAAGGGACTAGAGCTGTGACTTCCACCTAGGTGAGCAATTAACGGGTCTAAAATCTAGAATGAGATTGTGAAATGGGAATTTATGGTATAACCTCATGCTAAGGTACTCACCCACTACCTCTCGGTAATATGGGTGACTTTACCCAAAATTGACTTTCTCAAGCACAATTGGGTGTTTCCATGAACCGCACGAATTGGCTCAAATCGGGTGTAGCTATCTCTAGCACCCACCATTTTACTGGGGCTATCAACCTCTTGAGCTCACCCAAATATTTTGTTAGCTTAATTACCTAAACTTGGGTCATCTTTCTCCAGAGTGACCCTAGTCATAAAGGCTTGACATAGTGTTTGCAACCACTAAATATGAGATTTATGCATAAATTAAGCTAAATACCAAACACCCATACACATAATCACTCTAAAATTAGAAACCCATTAAGTACCCACACTAGGGTTGGGTCACAACCCTAGCTAATGGGTCTAGCTACTCATGAATGAAGAAGACACACATGTAAAAGATATATATGATTTAAAAGATACTAGTTGAAGAACTAATGTTAAAACTATGCTAAAATAACTCAAAATGGCTAAAAAGTATATTCACGTGTTCTCCAAATGGCTGATGTCCTAAAAAATGAAGAAAAGATCTACTTATACATGGCTGAAAATACTGGACAAAAATGCCCCTACGGAGAATCCGCTCCCAGCGGATTTATGAGCAATGTGGCGACGAGACTTCTGCTACAGCGATTTTGCACTTTCCACGTCTCTGATTCTTCAACTTTGCCCCAGCGGTATATTGAAACGCTGCAGCGGTGGCTAGAGCGCGGTAGCAGAATAATGACCGCGAAATCATGAAATCCCAAGTTTGCTAACTCTCTAAAGTTCCTTAAACGCTCCTAGCGGATAATTGAGCACTGCATCAGTAGATGGACCGCTGCAGCGGAGAAGTGGCGCGGACAACACTTAGCCTTGAAACACAACTCTCTAAAGTTTGCAGCGTGGCGGCGAAGGGAAACCCGCTGCAGGGATGGGATAAACGCTGCAGCGGAAATATGAGCACTACAACGGTTTAGCTGGGTCCTGGAATTTTGCAAGTTCTGCTTCTTTTTGAGCTCTTTTGGATCAATATTTACAAATCCACTCAGTTTCTGCAATTCAAACCACTTGCATCAAAATGTGGGGTTAGTTAAGCCAATTGTTTCCTAAAAAACCTAAGAAAACGGGGGCAAATAGTAGTATAAATCACTAGTTATCAACTCCCCCAAACTTAAGGCTTTGGTTGTCCTCAAGCAAACAAAATAACTCCCACCTCCGTAACAAGAAAAGATAGAGTATTTCAGCCATTGAGATGTGATTCATCAAGCTTCAATTGGGACTAACGATTATCCTCAACACAAATGAATTATTGACAAACTTATGCAATAATTTTCTAGCCCACTAGATCTAACGTGACACCAAAGATTCAACAGTTGACTAAGGTCGTCATAGAGATTCTCTCTTTTACCTCAATCACTGTGGATCCCAGATTCTTCCTCCTCTTCTCTCCTTAGGCTCACCTCACCATAAAGAATGTCTCTCAAAATTAGGTTTATCATGGGGTGCTCTCTTCACTCTAAAGAGAATGCCTCAAATCCGGTATTTCGTACCATATGCTTGCCCCTCATATAAATCACCACTAATGTAAGCTCACTCAACTTGAAATCCTATAGGTCTTTGTCGGGTTGTAATGGAGGCCTTTTGGATTGAATTTTGGTCACAATGAACTTTGGTAGAACATTTTCCCTTAAGCACTCAAATTGTTCACATTTCTGTACATGACACTCTTGACTCTTTGAGTCACAAATTTTCTTTGGGGAATTTAGAGAGACTCACAGTCACTCTCTCTTTTATTTTGGGCTCATTTTCTTCCCTTTTTTTTCTTTCTTTTTCATCATTTCAACCTCTTTTTCAAACTTTTGCTTTTTCGTTCACTCTTTTTCTTTTCCCTTTTTAGTTCACTATGCTTTTCAACCTTTTCTTTGGCCCATCCACTATGAATTTACCCGTTTCTCCCCCAAACTTATGATTTATGCCTATTCCTCATCAAGAGTGCTCAAGGAAAGAATGTGTGCCAAGAGAGGGTATTTAGAGAACGGATGAAGGCTAAAACATGGTTTTTGAACAAGTAGGCTCAAGCTCAAAGGGGTTGACTAGGGATCTTGTCAAGGTAGGCTAAAGAGGTATTTCAAATTCAATAGGGAATCAAGGAGGGCCTATGATCATCTCACAAGTCGAGCTCACTTAAGATTTCGCCTAGACAAACACTCGGGGAAAGTTCTAGACTTATAGGCACGGTACTCGGGATATGTAATTTCAAAACTCACCTCACATGCCTTAGGATTGCTAAAGAGTATCGAGTTGAGGGCCCACAATAATATTGGTTCAAATTTGAAGCTCAAACATGGCCATGAACACCATTTGACAACAATTTCAGTCAACTCAAGATTCTAAAGATCACAACTAGAACTAGTCTCATTTGTAATATGTCTCTAACCATAAGGTCGAAGGTAGATCTGTTGGTTCCAAGTGAAGCTCTATTTGAATCACATTTATTCATTACTACTGAAACAAAAGAAAACAAAAACAAAAAAACAAAAAAGTAAAACGAAAAACTGACTTAATCCCTTAAGAAGGTCGTCACACCATCTGTCGTAGGGAAGAGACACCCGGTTCACACAATTTCCACCCCTGGAAAGAACCGTGGCCTTAAGAAAACCAGGGGATTATTGACAGCGCAAAAAGGAAAAGAAGAAGTTACAAATTAAACTAAATAAAATAAGAAGTTAGACTACAACTGGAAAAAGCTAAAGAAGTTATAAAGTAGAAAATACGAAAAACAAAATGAATATTTACAATAGGGGATGAATATATAAATATGATAAGGTACGAAAACTGAATATATACATACCAAAATGAAAAGTACAGAAATGTAAAAAAAAATATCAACAATTATTACAACCCAAAAATCAATCAAATTGTCTGAATCAACCAAACAACAAGTAGAGGTCACCCCCTCCGATAAAAACTAGCATTGACCTCAATGCTATTAAACCAAAATATAGAACATGGGATAGGGGCGAGAGAGAGAGAGAGAGTAATAAGGAACTTCCTAAGGTGCCTCAGACTGCATAGGAGAAGGGTCAACAGGGGCAGGTGAAGAAGGTGCTGTGCCAGTGGTGATAAGAGGATCCTGTGCCTGTGTGGAAGTCTGGCCCTCGGGCTCCTCTATCTGAATCTCCATGTCCTCCGTCTGGGGAATGGTACCTCTACGAACTGGAGCCGGTGGAAGACCTGCCTCATCCACAGCCGGGTCAGTGGGTCCTGACTCTCCTAGCAATATATCAAGGGGATGTCCCCCGCAGCAGCAACCTTGGCCATCTCCTTCACCAAAGCTTTTTGAGTTTCATGCATCTTCTTCTGCACCTTGTTTGAAACATCCTGAGCCTTCTTAATTTTATTCACATATTTGCCCAAATAATCAATCTCCTTTTGTTGCTTCTCCATTGCCTCCAAAATTTTCTTCTGGTTGTCCACCACGCTCCTCAATGTGTCCTCCAGAGACAGAGGCAATGCAATGGTCTCCGGAGCTGACTGAGCTGCAATTGTAGATGAAAGATCAGAAAGTCTAGATGAAGCTACCTGCAGCCAGTTGGTGATACCAACTAGAGTCTGCGACACCTTCAGAGCTGTCTGAGAATAGGTGGATGATGATGGCACTGAGACTGGTATGGGTGCAACATGGTTTGATGGAGGATCATTGACAACATTAACAGTGGGCCCCTAGAAGGATCAGAGCCTTCAGCAGCAGTGGAAGGCTCCGTGGCTGTGAAAGTACTGGGGGCTGCAGAGGTAGAGGCTTTCCCTTTTTGCTTGGGTTGTCTGGCCCCTTCAAATGATACCAAGAGAAAGCTGACCGAGGCTGCATAAATGTGTCAAAATCCCTCCACTCAATCTCATTGTCACGGAAGTACATGGTCAGTAAATGGGGGAAAGGATAAGAGGACTCATTCCTCTTCACGACCCGCTCTATCACTCTGCACATAATGTTCCCGACGTTAATCAGGATGCTGTCCATAATAGCCCATACTATCACCTCCCTGGAAAGGGGCATATCACTATTATGTAGAATGGGTTCTATTCTGCTGCATACAAATGTGGACCATCCCTGGGCCTCAAAACTCAATGTACTCCTCTTGATGGGGGTGCCTGCAACCAACCAATCCGGTGTAGTCCCTGGAGTAGCAATGACTGAAGCCAACCACGGGCGAGCCAAATCCTTCTGATTAACCTTCTCCAAATACCGAGTCTCATCAACCCTCCCGAAGCCCGCATAGTCATTGAAAGCACTTCCATTGTATAGGATTTTCAGGTTGTGAACTTCTGTGAGTTAAATGCCCTTTTTGGTGAATGCCACATTGGTGTAGAAATCCTTCACTACAAACTCATTTGTATCAACCACCCGGGTATTGAAAAAGTCCCACCCCTCTCTTTCTAAGAACTGCTTTTTGACATTGGGATTTAGGGGTAAGAGGTCCTTGATGATGAAGGGCCGCTCCGGGATAAGAGATCTCCGAGGCCACATTTCTATGAACTGATGGTAGGCCAATTAAAAAACAAACCGGTTCTCCCATGCTGGGGGGTTTCTGGTCCTTTGCAAACTAGCAGCCTGAGCTAAGGTGTCTCCACCCCTCCCATCGTCAGGTCCCTCGTCTGAACTCTCGAGGTTGATGGAAGTAGGGACAACTGATGATCTGCTGACTGGGTTGGTGCAACTGTGCCTTCAGGCGGGGTGGCTGAATGGCTAGAGAAATCTTCAGAAGACTCCGAGCTGGTGGGCTCTTTGATGAGTCTCCTAGTCTTTGATAGTGCAGCTGCTAGAGCTGCCTCGCTCTGACCCTCCGAAGCTTCCTGGGAGGGAAAGTATTCACTGGAATCCGACTCAGAGGGGCTTGTTCTTTTTCTCTTTTGTGATTTTCCAACTGCTTTTGTCGGGCCCGGTGGGTTTTATTTGTTTCCCTTGCCTCAACCCCTTGAAGGTTCACTCCTCCCGGGTTGCTTTTGTGGTCCACCTCTAGATCGCACCATACTCTACAACATGTAACACACATTGTCAATACATTATATCGAAGAACCAGATAGAATTGTAGAAGCATTGAATGAAACAGTGTAATCAGGACCAAACTGTTGTCAACGGAAAATAACCGCTGCAACAGAAGTCAGGGGAATCAGACTACCCCTCTCTGAATCTAGGAATTGCGGACCACATATTTTTGGTCCGCTGCAGTGTTTGGCCACCGCTGACCGCTAAAATCTCGCCGCTGCAACAGAGTTTGAATTGTTCTGAGAGTAAACTCTCTGAATCTCACAACCGCTGGCTGCGCGTTTTCTACCGCTGCAGCGTTACACAATAACGCCGTCAGCGGATTTCTAGAACGCTGCAGCGGAAACTTCAGATTGACATCATCATAGATTATACCTTTGCTGTCAGCGAAATTTTGAAATGCTGCAGTGGAGGTCGGGCACACAGTTCAATTAGGGAAGGGTTCATCAAACTTTGAATTTTTTTTATGAAAATGTACGTGTGAATCACCCTTTTCCCCTCATAGAACACAGAAAGAATTACCCCACATAGTAGAACACACTACCAATTCAATTTGTAACATTAGGGTTGTATTAACTATATACAAAAACAAATAAAAGGAAAATGAAATAAAATACCCTAAAACTAAGAACAATTAATCAGCTAACAATAATTAAACATGGAACATACCAGTAGATGAAGGATGAAATTAAAATCTCAAAGGAGCAGTGAAGGAGTGAGAGCACAGTAAATATTAGGGTTTGGTAGCAAATGGGTGAAAAGAGTATAAAGGAGAGGGTCCCTCAGTATATATACTAGAGCATTGGGACCCACGACCGACCTTCCTAGCGTGGCAACGCAAAAATACCGCTGACCGCGCTTTTGGTTCTTCAAACCTGCTGGATTTTCACCCATACCGCTGCAGCGGAATTCCATCGCCACAGCGAAGTGCACACCGCGACAGCAAAATAGTGAATGCTGCAGTGGAGTGGAGATTCAGAGAGTCTGTTTTGGGAGTCATTTGGATCGCTGACAGCAGATTGTTAGACCGCTGCAGCGGAATTGTACTACTCTGCCCAGATTCCAATTTTTTACCTATACTGCATCCACCAAGTCCTGCATCAACTTCACAACTAGTTAGGTCACAAAAATCTATCCTACCAAAAACAACCAAAAACAAAGAAAAGAAAAGAAAAGAAAAGAAAAGAAAAGCTTAGGGTGCCTCCCAAGAAGCGCCTGATTTAACGTCGTGGCACGATGTAGGTTACCATGTTCAGATGAATTTCAGCAACGCCACCACATGGATATCATCAAATTTACCCAGATAATGTTTGACCCGGTGCCCATTCACACGAAAAATCTCCCCATTCTTGTTTTTGAGATCAAGAGCACCAAAGGGTGTAACCAACACCACTTCAAATGGGCCACTCCACTTGGACTTGAGTTTTCCCGGGAAGAGACGAAGTCTAGAATTGAAAAGAAGCACCAAGTCTCCCACTTTGAACTCCTGGTCTTTGGCATATTTGTCATGGAGGTACTTCATTTTCTCTTTGTACAAGGAAGAGCTAGCATATGCATAGAATCTAAACTCATCTAGCTCATTGAGGTGGTCAACTCTAAGATTTGCAGTTGTGTCCCAATCCAAGTTCAATTTCTTCAATGCCCATAGTGCCTTGTGATCCAATTCCACCGGAAGATGACATGCCTTTCCATACACAAACCGGTAAGGAGACATACCGATGGGTGTTTTGAAAGCAGTCCGGTAAACCCAAAGAGCATCATCATGCTTCCGGGACCAATCAGTCCGATTAGCATTCACTGTCTTGGCCAAAATGTTCTTGATTTCACGATTAGACACTTCAACTTGGCCACTTGCTTGAGGATGGTATTGAGTAGACACTTTATGATTGACTCCATGCTTGGCTAACAATGAATCAAAGGCCCTATTGCAAAAATGAGATCCCCCGTCACTGATGATGGCACAGGGTGTCCCAAGTCTTGTGAAAATATTCTTCTTTAGAAAACCAACCACACAACGGGCCTCATTGTTGGGCAAAACGATGGCTTCAACCCATTTCGAAACATAGTCCACCACCACAATTATGTAGGTGTTTCCACATGAAATAACAAAGGGCCCCATAAAATCAATTCCCCAAACATCGAAGATATCCACCTCCATGATTGTAGTGAGAGGCATTTCATCTTTCTTGGATATGCCACCCATTCTTTGGCATTCGTCACACCGCTTTACCAACTCACTCGCATCTTTGTACAAAGTAGGCCAAAAGAAACCACAACTTAAGACTTTTGAAGCGGTCCTTTCCCCTCCATGATGGCCACCATAAGGTGAGGAGTGGCATGACTCAAAAATTGACACTTGTTCCTCTTCGGGAACACAACGCCGAATGACACCATAATTGCATATCTTGAATAAGTACGGTTCATCCCAATAATAATGCATGCTATCCCGTCTAAGATTCTTCCTTCGGTTAGAAGAGAGCTCAAACGTGACAACACCGGTGATAATGTAGTTGGCGATGTCCGCGAACCATGGCATTTCTTGCATAGAGACGGAGAGAAGTTGTTCATCCGGGAAGCTATCATCAATCTCAAGCCCATCACTTGGTCTCCCTTGCTCCTCCAAGCGAGAAAGATGGTCGGAAACTTGGTTCTCACTCCCATTTCTATCAATTATTTCCAAATCAAACTCTTGAAGCAATAACACCCACCGCATAAGTCTAGCCTTGGAATCCTTCTTCATCATAAGATACCGGAGCGCCGCATGGTCGGTGTGAACTATGACCTTGACACCCATAAGATAAGGACGGAATTTCTCCATTGCAAAGACTATATCCAACAACTCATTTTCGGTGACGGTGTAGTTCATTTGGGCGGAATTCATTGTCTTGCTTGCATAGTAAATGGGGTGAAAGATTTTGTTCACCCTCTAGCCCAAAATCGCCCCCACTGCGACATCACTAGAATCACACATTAGCTCAAAAGGAGAGCTCCAATCCGGATCAGTGATAATTGGTGTGGTGGTTAGCTTTTGCTTCAACAACTCAAATGCACTCATACAATGTTCATCAAAGTGGAACTTGGCATCTTTTTCCAACAATTTGCAAAGAGGGTTCACTACCTTCGATAAGTCTTTGATGAAGCGCCGGTAGAACCCCGCATGCCCAAGAAAGCTACGAACTCCCTTCACCGAAGTAGGAGGAGGCAATTTGGAAATGACCTCGATCTTGGACTTATCTTCTTCAATTCCATTTCTTGAGATTTTGTGGCCCAGAACTATCCCCTCTTCAACCATAAAGTGACATTTTCCCCAGTTGAGAACTAGGTTGGTTTCTTCACAACGAGCAAGGACTTTATCAAGATTGTGCAAGAATTCATCAAAGGAGTCCCCAACAACGCTGAAATCATCCATGAATACCTCTAGAAAGTCTTCTACCATATCAGTGAAAATTTCCATCATGCACCGCTGAAATGTGGCAGGTGCATTGCACAATCCAAAAGGCATCCTGGAAAAAGCAAATGTCCCAAAGGGACAAGTGAAGGTTTTCTTTTCTTGGTCTTCTGGAGATATAAAGATTTGATTGTAACCTGAATACCCATCCAAGAAGCAATAGAAAGCTCTCCCCGTAAGTCTGTCAAGCATTTGGTCCAAGAAAGGCAAGGAGAAGTGATCCTTACAGGTCACTTTGTTCAATTTGCGGTAATCCATGCATACCCACCAACCAGTGACTGTCCTTGTTGGAATAAGTTCATTTTTGTCATTTTGTACCACGGTCATTCCACCCTTTTTTGGAACACATTGGACCGGAGAAGTCCAAGCACTATCAGAGATTGGGTAGATAACCCCAACATCGAGCCACTTGATTATTTCTTTATTCACAACCTCTTGCATTGCTTTATTTAGCCTCCGTTGGTGTTATACGGAAGGCTTTTCTCCATCCTCAAGAATGATCTTGTGCATGCAAAATGCAGGGCTTATCCCCCGAATATCAGCAAGTGTCCAACCTATGGCCTTCTTCCTCCTTTTTAGCGCTTTGAGAGTAAAGTCTACCTGCAATTTGGTTAAGCAAGATGAAATTATAACAGGTAAAGTACAAGAAGGACCAAGAAATTCATACCTGAGGTGTGGTGGAAGTGGCTTCAACTCCAATGTAGGTGGCTCTTCAATTGAAGGCTTTGTCAGAGGAGTTTTCCGATTTTCCAAATCCAAGGATAACTTTCGAGGATCATATGAATAAGAACCCATGCCTTGTAGGGAATTGGTACTCTCGATCAAGCCATCCACCACAATATCATCGTGGTTCAATAAATCTGCTTCCACGGGGTATTCAACATTTATCATTGAGCTTGTTTAATCAAGAATGACCTCGGTGACAAGGTCCATGAAAGAATACACCTCCGTGCTATTTGGTTGCTTCATTGACTTGCAAACATGACACGACCTTTTCATCACCCACCCGGAAGGTGAGCTCACCAGCCTCCACATCAACTAAGGCCTTCCCCATTGCAAGGAAGGGCCTTCCCAAGATTATAGGAACTTCATAATCCACCTCAAAATCCAAGATGACGAAATCCGCGGGCAAGATGAACTTGTCTACCCGCACTAACACATCATCAATGATCCCTAGAGGTCACTTCATAGATCGATACACCATTTGAAGATGCATGGAAGTAGACCTAGGTTGACCAATCCCCAAGGTTTTGAATACCGAATATGGCATCAAATTTATGCTAGCTTCGAGGTCGCACAATGCCTCAGAAGAATCCGCGCTACCAATTGTACAAGGAATGGTGAATGCCCCGGGGTCTTCAAGCTTGGGTGACATTGAGTGCACTATTGCCTCACTTGGTGAGTCATATTTATAGTTTCGCACTCCATTGACCTTTTCTTTGTGACCAAGTCCTTCATGAACTTGGCATACCCGGGCATTTGCTCTAAAGCTTCAACCAAAGGAACATTGATGGATAAGCTCTTCATCATGTCGGAATTGGTTCTCATTATTTTGCTTTTCCAACCTTTAAGGATAGGGAGGATGAGGCCTAGGCAATGGAGCATTTTCTTTTAACACAACCGGCTCGAGAATGTCAATTACGTGCTCTCTAGATGGGTTCACGTCACTTTGAATTTCCTCCTCATGGTCATGAATATCAATCCTCACTTCACTCGTTGTCGTCTCTTCCACCATATGCTTAACCTCAATCGGAACCTCATCATTTGGCAAGTCATCACCATCAGCAAAACTCTCTTTTTCTTTGAAGAACTAGCCTCACCACCTCGTCCATTTCTCGTGGTCACCGCCATGGCGTGACCAGTATTGTTTTTGTTGTTCCCACCCTTGGGGTTCACCACCGTATCACTAGGTAGTGCTCCCTTTGGGCGTGTGTTCAAGGCTTGTGAGATTTGTCCCATTTGAACTTCGAGATTTCGAATGGAAGTGTTATGGGAGGCAAGTTGAGCATCCGAATCCGCATTGCGGTCCATCATATTTTTGAACATTTGCTCAATTCTACCCATGTCAGTACTTGAGGAACATTGGACTTGTGATTGATAGGGGGGTTGATTGTTGGGTTGTTGATACATCGGGGGCCTTTGAAAGCCCGACCCCCGATTACCGTTTCCACCCCAATTGTTGTTCCCGCTCCAATTATTGTTGTTGTTGCCTCCCCATTGTTGGTATTGCCTTGTCTTTGATTGTTCCAATTTTGGTTGTTGCTTTGATTGTTCCTTTGCCCTTGAAAATTGTTGGCATACATCACATCTTCATCTTTATCATCATAAGAATCCTCTTGACTATAACCACTCGCTCCTTGGTCATATTGAACATTGTTGTTTTGCATTGGATTTCCCCGAGGTCTTCGCTTGTTCACCAAAACATTTACCCCCTCCATAACATGCACTTTCTTAGGCCCTTGTAGTTGTTGAAGCTGCGCCTTATCAAGTTGATTCATGGTGATAGTAAGCTCGGCATTTGCTTGCCCATGTTCTTGAAGCTCTTTGTGAAGGCCATTAACACCTGGATTACCCTGAGGCACATTAGCTTTGCTTTGCTATGCTGATGAAGTGTCAGCCATTTCATCTAAGACCTCACATGCCTCATTGTAGGGTAGCTTCATGAAGTTTCCCCTAGCCAATTGATTGACCACACATTGATTGGTGGTATTTATGCCTCGGTAGAATGTCTGCTGTATCATGGCCTCAGTCATGTCATTGTTTGGACACTCCTTTACCATGGTCCTGTAGCGCTCCCAAATTGCATGAAGAGGCTCATCTGGATTTTGCTTGAAAGCCAATATTTCATCTCTAAGCTGCCATGTGACTAGGGGAGAAGAATTTTGCAATGAACTTGTATGCTAGCTCATCCCATGTGGATATGGAATGGTTGGGAAGTCGCTCCAGCCAGTCTAATGCTTTCCCTCGGAGAGAGAAGGGAAATAGCCTAAGCCTTAATGCATCCTCTGAGATGTTTGTTTGCTTTCTCTCCTATTAGGTATCAACGAACCCTTTTAAATGCTTGTAAGCATTCTGGTGTGGAGCTCCTGTGAAGTACCCACACTGCTCCAAGAGTGTCAGCATCATATTTTTGATTTGGAAGTTCCCCGCCCGGATTCTAGGCGGGACAATAGCACTCGCGTACTCCTCGTTTGGTAGCACCTGAGGGGCAACTCTGGGAGGTGGAGGCGGGGGAGGGTTTGGAATATCCCCATTAAGATTGGCCTGTCGGCCTCGTCTTGGGGGTGGTACTTGATTTAGATCATTTTCTCTATTGTCAAACACCTCCTACCCCGGAATAATATTACCCAAAGGATCCGCCATTAGTAACTGAATTGATTCAACACACACGTTAACAAAAGAAGGAAGGAAAAACACACTACACCACTATTCACGTAGATAATCAACACCATATAAGCTCCCCGGCAACGGCACAAAAAAGTGATCGGCTCCCGCTTATACCACTAAAGAGTAGTAAGTACGGGGGTCAATGCAGATTTTACCCGAAGGGTCGGGATCGATTTCCACAGGAGCTATATATGCTAGAGTCGAGTGTCTAAGTGATCTAGTAGCATGTTGTGTTCTTCATTGCACTTCTCATAAAAAAGGTTTGCAATTATACTATGGTTTTAATCCTAATTGAAATTACGAACTAGCTAACTAAAATCTTTTTGAAGGTTTTCTCAATTGATAAAAGGGACTAGAGCTGTGACTTCCACCTAGGTGAGCAATTAACGGGTCTAAAATCTAGAATGATATTGTGAAATGGGAATTTATGGTATAACCTCATGCTAAGGTACTCACCCACTACCTCTAGGTAATATGGGTGACTTTACCCAAAATTGGCTTTCTCAAGAACAATTGGGTGTGCAACGACCCGACCGGTCGTTTTACGTTATCGGACCCCGTTCCCCTAAATAAGACTTCCCATAGCGGCTTCTTGTGATTTGTGACTTGCGGGGACTGGTGGTTCAGGATTTGGAAGTGCTTTGAGCAGTATAGGAACACTTGGTTCCTTAAGGTTGGCCTATTTGGCCAAAGTTTGACTTCGGTCAACATTTTGAGCAAACGACCTCGGAATCAAGTTCTGATAGTGTCAGTAGCTTTGTATGATGATTTCAGACTTGGGAGTATGTTCGGAATGGGTTTTCGATAACCCGGGAGCGTTTCGGTGCCCAATATAGAAATATCGGATTTTCTTAAGTTTGAAATTTGGTTTGAAACGCGAATTTATGTTATCGAGGTCCGAATGTGATTCCGAGATGGGGAATAGTTCCGTTATGTCATTTATGACTTGCCTGTAAAATTTGATGTCATTTCGAGTTGTATAGGTCGGTCCGGCGCATCGATATAGAAATCAAGAACTTGAACTTCTTAAAGTTATGGTTTTAGGGGTTTTGGGGTGTGATTTTGATATTTAGCATTGTTTTGGGCGTTCTGAAGGCACGAGCGAGTCTGTATTATGATTTAGGACATGTTGGTATAATTGGACGGGGGATCGGGTGGGCCCAGGTGACTCCCAAACACCACACGAAGTCAAAAACCAGCTAAAAATAGCTGCTGGTGCACCTGTTTCTGGTGTGACCGCAGATGCGGTTGCCCAGTCGTAGGTGCGGGACCACTCCTGCAGTCCTAGCCTCGCAGGTGCGGATCCAATTACGCAGGAGCGTAGCCGCAGGTACGGTCTCCAGCTCCGCAGGTGCGGGGCCAGTCCTTCCCGTCCAACTCCGCAGGTGCGAGCCCCAGCTCGCAGGCGCGAGACCGCAAGTGCGATCCTCGAGCCGCAGGTGCGGAACCCCTGTATGCCAGGCAGTTTATATTCTTTAAAATACGAGATTTCTTCATCTCTTTTCATTTCATACCTCCATTAGGGACTTGTGAGCTTGGGAAGAACACACCACGACCTAGCTACTGTAGAGGTAAGTTAATTCCTCCCTATTACTAGTTTAATACATGAATTATTAATGGGATTAACCACTAGAACATTGAAAAATCAAGATTTGGGTAGAAATTTAGGATTCTTGAGGAAATTGGTGAATTGCTTAATTATTGCTATGAATTCAAGTAAAAGTTGTATATTATCGACCCTTGGCTATGTGTGAGTGATTCCTTCGAGAATATTCGGGATTCAATTGTGCGGGCCTGGGGTTGAATTTTGGGAATTCTTCAAGAATAATGATTTTATTGAAAAAAGGGATAATTTCCCCACATTGAGCTTGAATTGATATCATTGTACCATATTTGTCTAGTTGCGAGTCCTCGGGTGTAGAGGTCGGAGTTTCGGGCGCATCCTTGGTCCGAGGGGTAGATTCGACACGAGGTGAGTCTCCTTTCTAACCTTGTAAGAGGGAATTGTCCCCCTAGGTGTTCTATGTTCTGTATGTATTTGGTTGGGGGCTACGTACGCACCAAGTGACGAGAGTCCGTACGTAGCGACTATCATTGTTATGTCTGGGTAGTTAGGCCCACAACATGCCTTATATGCTTCCTTGTAATGCCTTATATGCTTCCTTGTAATGCCATATATGCTATGAGACCATGTCATGTATAGTATTGTTTCACTGAGATTTTATGGAAAATGTTGATTTGAAAGGAATTGGTTATGGAAAGTAAGTTTTAAAAGTTATTGTGTGTGCATGTGACCGCTTCGTAATTTACATTCCGCGAGCGATGCATGATTTCCCCCCACTCTCATGGGAGCGGGACGTACGCCACGCCAGATTGAAAGATGCACATATATGATTAATTTGAAAGACACACTTATGGTTCGGGCCGTTCGACCCTCGGCAATGCGCATACATGACTATGGTAAGAATGCACTTATGGGACGGGCCGTTCGATCCTCGGCAGTGCATAGATATTTTCCTTATGACTCCGGCCGGTTGTCTTATTCCTGTGTGCACATGACTATTTGGCAATGTTTCATGGATATTGACTTGTATTAGATATTTGGGGGAAAGAAAATGGCCATTGTTATTGTTCCAGTATTTACTTGGATTTCTGTGCTTTATACGTAACTGCTGCTTACTGTCTTACATGCCTAATGCTTTTCGTTATATCCTGTCGCATATTATACTATTGGACCTTAGTGAGTATCGAGTCGACCTCTCATCACTACTTCTTCTAGATTAGACGGGATACTCACTGGGTACATATTTATTTAATATGTACTCATGCTGCACTTCTGTACTTAACTGTACAGGTTCTGAGGCTGGTGCATCTGGTTATCAGATCAGAGCTAGATATTGACCGTAGGGGACCTGACTTCACGGTGAGATGCTTCTTCTGGCGATCCCCAGCAGCACCATGGAGTTTCATTTACTTTTGTTTCCCGTCTATTTATTCAGACATTGGAATTGTATATTCTATCTTTTGGTTATTCTGTTAGTATGCCCGTGACACTCGTGACACTAGTTCTTGGCACACACGTAGTGGTTATTTTGGGATTTTGGGCTGTATATATATATGCTCGTCTTTTGGCTCTCGCTTCTTTATCGCTATTTAATCTACCACTGAGTTATTATCTTTCGATATCATGATTTAAATTGTTAAATTCGGTAAATGGGTGAATAATTGAATCAAGTAAAGAGAAACACTTAGTGAAATTTACGTTGGCTTGCCTAACCCCGTTGTCGGGCGCCATCACAACCTGGATTGGGATTCTGGGTCGTGACAGGGTGTTTCCATGAACCAGACGAATTGGCTCAAATTGGGTGTAGCTATATCTAGCATCCACCCTTTTACTGGGGCTATCAACCTTTTGAGCTCACCCAAATATTGTGTTAGCTTAATTACCTAAACTTGGGTCATCTTTCTCCAGAGTGACCCTAGTCATAAAGGCTTGACATAGTGTTTGCAACCACTAAATATGAGATTTATGCATAAATTAAGCTAAATAACAAACACCCATACACATAATCACTCTAAAATTAGAAACCCATTAAGTACCCACACTAGGGTTGGGTCACAACCCTAGCTAATGGGTCTAGCTACTCATGAATGAAGAAGACACACATGTAAAAGATATATGTGATTTACAAGATACTAGTTGAAGAACTAATGTTAATACTATGCTAAAATAACTCTAAATGGATAAAAAGTACTATTCACGCGTTCTCCAAACGGCTGATGTCCAAAAAAAATGAAGAAAATGTCTATTTATACATGGCTGAAAATACTGGACAAAAATGCCCCTACGGAGAATCCGCTCCCAGCGAATTTATGAGCGCTTGGGCGACGAGACTGTTGCTGCAGCGGATTAATGACCGCTGCAGTGATTTTTCACTTTCCAAGTCTCTGATTCTTCAACTTCGTGCCCAGCGGCATATTGAAATGCTGCAGCGGTGGCTGGAGCGCGGCAGCAGAATAATACCGCTGACCGCGGAATCATGAAATCCCAAGTTTGCCAACTCTCTGAAGTTCCTTAAACGTTCCCAGTGGATAATTGAGCGATGTAGCGGTAGATGGACCGTTGTAGCGGAAAAGTGGCACGGACAACGCTTTGAAAGGCCTTGAACTTGGCTCTCTGAAGTTTGCAGCGTGGCAGCGAAGGGAAATCCGCTGCAGCGATGGCACAAACGCTGCAGCGGTTTAGCTGAGTCCTGGAATTTTGCAAGTTCTGCTTCTTTTTGAGGTCTTTTGGATCAATATTTACAAATCCACTCAGTTCCTGAAATTCAAACCACTTGCATCAATATATGGGGTTAGTTAAGCCAATTGTTGCCTCAAAAACCTAAGAAAATGGGGGCAAATAGTAGTATAAATCACTAGTTATCAGCTATGGAAGTATGAATTAAGAGGACTGTTAGCTAAGTTACTTGTTGGGATAGAGATTCAAATTTGAAAGCAGCTGAGCCTACTGTTTAGTTGGTCTTAAAAGGTTGATTACGTTGTGATTAATTTAAGTTACTTGGGTCACAATTATTTCTGTCATGCCCAGTTTAATAAGATTAAATGCTGACCCATTTTCTCTATTAATCCACAACTCCTTGCCTCAAAAATCTCAAATTAGTTTAGAAAAATAATTCAAGTGCGCTAGTTGCTTTAAGTGCGCTTCACAAAACAACAACAACCGAGTAAAATTTCACTAGTGGGGACCTTACCCCTACCCCAGAGGGGATAGAGAGGCTGTTTCTGGGAGACCCTCGGCTCAGAGACAATAGATATGTGACAACAAAATCCAAAAAATAATCATCAACGTGAGAGACAACAAATAAATAGAAAATCAGTAACACAAATATTATGCAAAAGTGTGAAACACAACATAAATCGGTAGTTGAGCTAGACAAAACACTATCATACTCGTCGGTACAAAGAGAGAAATCGGGATAAAGAGGAAAACCGCTCGACTACACTTTAACCCACAACCCTAATGCTTTAGGCGCACTTTAAATAATTAAATATCATGGTTATAGGTACGGTTCCTATGGCATAACTTGTAACGACCCAGCAGGTCGTTTTGTGTGTTGGGACTCCGTTCCCGTAAATGACTCTCCCCATAGTGACTACTCGTGCCTTATGACTTGTGTGGGCCGGTAGTTCGAGACTCGGAAGTGATTTGGCCAGTTCAGGAACACTTGGTTCCTGAAGGCTAGCCTATTTGGCTGATTTTGGCTCCGAGCAGCATTTTGAGCAAACGACCTCGGAATCGAGTCCTGATAGCTCCAGCAGCTCCGGATGATGATTTCGGACTTGGGAGTGTGTTCGCCTCGGGTTTCTGATGACCCGGGAGTATTTCGGCACCTGAAATGGAATTCAAGATTTCATGTGATTTGGAATTCAGCCTGGAATTGGACCTCGTGATATCATGGTCTGAATGGAATTTCGGAACTGGCAATAGCTCAGTACAGTCATTTATGACTTGTCCGCAAAATTTGGGGTCATTCCGAGCAGTGTAGACCCGTTCGGCGTATTGATGAGCCGTTGAAATTTTTCTTGAAATCCTAAGTTTGATCTAAGGGGTTTTGGAGAGTGATTCTTGGTTTGAATGATGTTTCTAGTGTTCTGAGAGCTCGAGCAAGTCCGTCATGTGATTTGGGACTTGTTGGTATAATTTGTCGAGGGCTCGGGTGGGCCTAGGGGTCTCCCAGACCCCGACCGGGGTAAAAAAAAAACAAACAAGCAATTGAACTGCTGGTGGGAATTTACTGGTGTGACCGCACCTGCGGTCCATGAGCCGCAAGCGCGAGGTTCGCACCAGCGGAATTCCCTGCGCAGGTGCAGCCCCTTCCGCAGGAGCGGCCTTCTCTCCACAGGCGCGTCTCCGCAGGAGCGGACAAAGGCCCGCAAGCGCGACCTTCCCCAGGGGGCCCAGGCCATCACAAGAGCGGCCTATTCTCTGCAAGCGCGGCTCCGCAAGCGCGGACAAAAGCCCGCAGGTGCGAGAAATTTTCCCAGTGCCTAGGCATTTTCCGCAGGCGCGACCCAATTTCCGCAGGTGCGAGTCCGCACCTGCGATCCAAAAGTCGCAGATGCGGAAACTGTTGGGCAGTCCTAATAAAAGGCCCAAGTCGTGATTTCATTCCCAACATCACATTTCCTCCATTGTTGACGACCCCAAGAGCTCCAGAACGGATATTTTGGCCTAGGAAC
>ML284407.1:0-11223 GCA_005239495.1 Nicotiana undulata
CCTCGCGTCAGAATTATAAATTCAACAATGTAAGCCTCAACTATCATAAGTCACTGAATAACTATATCATTATCGAGTCAGCACACGAGTCGCAGGTAAGATTCGCGATCGTGGGTAGTTTATCATTATCGAGTCAGCACACGAGTGGCATGTAAGATTCGCGATCGTGGGGAGCTTATCATTATCAAGTCAGCACACGAGTCACAGGTAAGATTTGCGATCGTGGGGAACTTATCATTATCGAGTCAGCACACGAGTCGCAGGTAAGATTCGCGATCGTGGGGAGCTTATCATTNTCTTGTTCTGGTATTGTATTATCACTTGAGTCTGAGTCACTTATAATGGGATTGACAGGTATTGTGTAAACGGAGGATTTGGCACTTGCAGTTCATTTTCAGTTGTTACTTGGATTACATTATTTTCTTATATACTTGTTGATTTCTGCTTCACATGCCTACTGCTTTAGCCATATCTCTTTTTATATTATATTGCTGGACTTTAGTGAGTTTCTAGTCGACCTCTCGTCACTACTCCTTCGAGTTTAGACGAGATACTCACTAGGTACATATATGTATATGTACTCATACTACGCTTTATGTGTATTTTGTTGCACAGGTACCTTTATAGTACAGTGATCGATTTGGGGACTTATACGGGCTGCATTCATCTAGAGGCGTTCCACAGCTGCCAGAGTCTCCCTTCTGTGTACTTACATTTTATATTTATTACCTTTGTCCAATTTGTTTTTCGGACAAGCGTTGTATAATTGTATAAATTCTTAGAAATTGCTCGTGGACTTGTGTCATCGGGTTCTGGGGATGTCTTGGTATTTCTTTTTATTTTTATTTTTTATTAAGTTGGTTTCTTGCCGTGTTTAAATTATGAAATTTATTTATTTAATAATGGAAATGCAAGAAGAGGCTTCGATTCTAAAATGTTAAACAGGAAAGTGTTCCAACTGATTAAGGGGTCGGCTTGCCTGACAGTGGTGTCCGACGCCATCACAACCCATAGGTTTTGGGTCGTGACAACGTGGTATCAGAGCCCTAGGTTCCCGTAGGTTTCACGAGTCATGAGCAAGTCTAGTAGAGTCTTGCAAATCGGTACAAAGACGTCTGTACTTATCTTAGAGAGGCTACAGGGCTGTTAGGAGTACTTCCCTTCTTGATTCCTCATCATTCGGTTTGATTCCTTTAAGGCTTATACCTATGTTTCTTCCCACTCAATCTTACACGTCGCGAAGCGCTTGCTATGAATCAAGATTTCGAGGAATTTAAATAATACTATGGATGTGGTGCGGTATGTTCCTCCCTGTGAGGTTGATTGAAACTATTGCCGTGGATTTGCGGAAGAATATTATGTATTTCAGTCCAGTAGCTGTGATTCTGAGGGCTTTGAGATCATGTTCAAGTTGTGATGACGCTCACAATTGGTTATCGCGCGATGTCGATACGATGGTAGAATGCTTGCCCATATGTTGGGGTGATGAATGGCTTGAAGGGAGGTCTTATCAGGACGTGGTTTTGAGATTTCAGTGTTTTAGTTCCAGCAAAGGAAAGGCATTGGGGCTATGAATGGTCAGGTGGGGGGTTGATAAAGTAATGAGACTTGGTGGTATCAAGCGAGGTGGAGTTTTCATCCGTGATGTGGTATCGGTGTTTTTGATCGAATAGAATGTGTTAAATTTGCCGGTGTTATAGCTCTTAGGTTGCATGGGTTAGAGTGCTGTGAAGTGGTATTGAAGAAGCGGTTGTCAGAGATCGTGGTGTGTAGTGGTTCAGAATCGAACAGTCACCTCTAATGAAGGAAGCTCGAGAAAGATGATCTTCGGAGAGTTCGAAGTTGTGGTGATCTGCTGGCTCAAAGAGATACAAAGAAGGATGTTGAATTAAGGACGCAATTGGGAAGCACGCGATGAAGGAAGATATGTGAAAAGTGATAGGTGGTGGTTCCATTTCAAAAAGGCCAGGCGTAAGGAAAGGAAGTCGGGTAGTGCTTAAAGGAATGAGGTTAACCAAAGTGGGGTAGTCCCACCACCTGCAGTTGGGTTGTGGGGTTGTGTCCTCATGGAGTTGCGGATTGTCGGCATATTGGCAAGTTGTTACAGCTAAGGGAAAGGAGCATAGCGGTAATTGAGCATGTCATTCGATAATGTGTGAGAAGTTGGTCCTATTGGACCAAGGTTAGGCTTTGGAAGACTAAGAATTCGTGCTTAAGGCATAGGCATGTTGTAAGGGTAGCGACTCAGTCACGTGCTTCGTTGAAAGGGTGTTCATGTGCTAGGATAGCCTTGGAGTTGATTGTATTCGGGGCCAGTTAGAGTGGTTGACTCTCAGTAGTGGTCCTAATGAATTCTAAAGTTAGAGAATGTAGTGTTTAAGGGTTTCAGGCAACAGTATAATTACGAATCGAGCTTCTGCAGTATAATCTCTAAGAGGAAGCAAGATGGTTGGAGTGTTCTATGTTATTTTAGCACGCTGGATAGTATCGAAAGGGTGAGAGAAATAGACTCCGGGTTGTAGAAAGATTATCAAGAGGTTGTGAGACGGGTTGCGGAATTTAGGAAGCATGATCTCGTGAATCAAGGTCACTCGGGAAGAGTGAGGGTTGAGCTGCTATGAGTTGAAGGAAGTTACTATTACCTTTGAGGCAACTAAAGATGATTAAAAGAAGATAGATTGGTTATCCATGGTTGAAATGGCACAAGTACGACAGTGATCAGTTCCTTCGGCATGATTAAGTACGTGTACGGTCTGTGCAGATATGTGTGGGGCCTGTCGGCCGTCGTAATAGATTTCAGTTGGAAGCATTCAAGTGCTATGGCCTATCAGGTGTAGGTGGGTCCCAGAAGGGTTATGGTGGTTCGGACCACTACTTAAGGATTTGCATGTATTGTGATTGTGAGAGCTCACTTGTGTGTTGTTATGGTTCTCAGGAATTGAGGTAAGTAAAGGCTCCATATGATGGAGTGTTCACCCTAGTATTGGTTCGGAAGTTATGATGGAATTCTCGCACTATTCATATTGGCATGTTAGGTGCAGTTAGCAGTATGTAACTGGACGTAAGAATCGAGATTTGCGGTTCGGTGTTAACAAGGATGTCATGATGCTCGGAGAAGCAAGAACAAAGGATTTAAATGATTAGAATAAACTGATATTGTCTTCAGTGTCATCTGAGTTCGGTGTTTGGTGAAAGAGGCTTTGTATCCTGGTTACGTGTCCTTGAATTATTTTACAGCCTTAGGGTGGTCGGTGGTATAAATGTGCATACTTGTTACCTTGTGTGGAAGGTCGTGGGAGCATGACCGCGGGAAGATTTCATAAGTATTGCATGTAGTCACCTGATTGGTTGAAGAATTAGACCAAGTATAAAGGAGTGTAATATTGCTTAATTGAGAATTTATGCCTGGAAGGCGTTCGGCTCAGTTGGTTGCGGATTGTGGGGTGTTTATCTCGGCTATGATGGTTGTCCTTGTGTGTATAAGAAAGAGGAAGCGGGTTGTTTGGACCCAGGTAAGGCTATCATCCTTGTTCAATGTGAGCAGAATCAGCTTGAAGTAAGTGAATGGATTTAAACAAGATTTTGGGCTTCATGCGAGTCAGAGGTGTTCATTTCAGTATGGCACTCCTCAAGGAGGGGTATTGGGATATCAGGTGTTTTCCCGTCTTCGTCAAATTCATGTGATATTGTGATTGTACTGTGTGAGTTGTGAAACGGCTTGATAATTTCTTATGTGTTGAGGTTTCGCGTAGTGACGAGGTTATGTGAGCAAGATGGCTCCCGAAATTCAAATTATATATCGCACCTCAGTCGTGCTGGAGGTTTTGTAGCATATGGTTCTATCAGTCTCCCCATAATGGTATTATGCACTTAGCGTGCTTGTGACCGATATTCAGTGATTTGTAATAGTGAGCAATTCAACTCCGTGTATATTTCCTTATGTAAATCTTATGATGGGGTCGGGTGCCACGCCACCACGGGTATGTTATTTGGATCGGGTTGCACACCGCAATAGTGTGATGTTGAACAAGGCTCCTGTAATTATTTTCTTGTGTTTTACTTCGTAATTTTCTGAGGAAAGTTCATATTAGTTGCGTGAGTTGAGTAGTCCCTTCCGGAGTCATTTTCTTATGTGTCGTGTTCGAATTGTGGCCTATTGGCGCATTGTGGCATCGGGTGAGGCTAATGGCCGTGTTTGGGGTGATTGGTTGTCTGAGTAGTTCATACTGGGTGAGAAAAAATTCATAAATCTGGGATCGGTGTGATAAGACTATGCAAGTATATTACATGACAATCACCATCATTGGTTGTAATGAGATGATGATCTAAGTCAGGAGAAAGGATTTCAATGTTTAGTTAACTCGGCAGTTGGTTAGGAATTTCTACACATTTCCTCCAATGTGGTGGTATCGTCAGCATTATAGCAGGATGTATGTGTGTATCTTATAAGGTACTTTGAGAGCATCAAATTCGTAGAATTCTGGCTATTAAGGTTCAGGGAGCGTCATTGTGGTCAGATGATGGATTATGTGGTGTATGGTGCTGATACAACAAAGATACGCAGTTGTGTTCTGGTGCCTCGTATAGTAGTTGACGTAGTAGAAACAGGCATGGCAGAGAATTTCAAGTGTTGGAACTGGGGTCTGAGTTTATTATATGGATAAAAGGGAATATCTTCAGATTTTATCAAGCTAATATGATGAACTGGGTTGTGGTAGCACGAGCAGGTGCACGAGGTGTTAAACAGTGATTTCAGATAATTCTGGAGCAGTTCATGGCACGTTCGAGGACGAACGTCTGTTTAAGTGGGGGAGAATGTAACGACCCGACCGGTTGTTTTGAGATCCAGCGCGTCGTTCAGCAGTTGGAGTCATGAAAAGCTTCATTTCGGGTATTGTGACTTGTGTGTATGGTCAGAGTTTAAATTCAGGAGGTTCGGAGTTAAATTGAAAGGAAAATTCTCATTTCAGAAGCCTTAAGTTGAAGAAATTGAGTAAGACTGGAATTTTGAGTAAACGACCTCGGAATCAGGATCCGAAGGTTCCAGTAGGTTCGTATGGTGATTTCGGACTTGGGCGTATGTCCGGATCGGGATTTGGATAACCCGAGGGCGTTTCAGTGTATATTGTGGAAGTTAGCATTTTTGAACAAATTTCCTAAGTTTTGCTTGAAGCGCTTTTTAATGATATTGATGTCCGTTTAGGAGTCCGAATCTGGGAATAGTTCCCTATGGTGATTCTGGAGTTGGGAGCGCGATCGGAAGTGAATTCAGATGTCCGGAGGTCATTTTAAAGTCATTTGGCTAAAGATAGAAATTTGAAGGTTTTTGAGAAGTTTGACCGAGAGTTTGACTTTTTGATATCGGGGTCGGATTCCAATTCCGAAAGTTGGAGCAGGTCCGTAATGTCAAATATTACTTGTGTGCAAAATTTGGGGTCAATCGGACGTGATTTGATAGGATTCGGCATCGGATGTAGAAGTTTGAAATTTCAAAGTTCATAAAGTTTGAATTTTAGTGCGATTCAAGATTTCGGCATTGTTTGATGTGATTTGAGGCCTCGAGCAAGTTCGTATCATGTTTTGGGACATGTTGGTATAATTGGTTAAGGTCCCGAAGGCCTCGGGTGGATTTCGGAAGGTTAACGGATTGAATTTCGGACAAAAGAAAGAAGAAAAAATTGCAGAAAATTTCTGCTGTATTTTTTGGACAGCAAATTGTGCGTCGAAGAGCTAACTTTGGAATCGTATATATAATAATCTATAGGGAATCTGAAAATTTTCAAAACATGAAAGTTGTAGATATTGAAGTCTAGTTTGCAGAACATTACACCATTTAGCATTTGGAGTTTTGTGCACAAAGTTATGACCGACTGAAGATGGCTGGTGGGACAGTTTTGCCAGAATTTTCTGGTGCGTGGAGCCGACTTTAGAAACTCATATCTCGGAATATATAAAGAGTTGTATGGTGGACAACCTATCAAATTAAAGATCTTCTAGCCTAGTTTCTTAATCTACCAACCGCTTGTTATTTGGATATTTCTACAAGATGATATGGGTGTTTTAACAGAAGGTGTTCAACAAGGGAATTTTAATAGGATGTACAACATGTGCAACACAAGTGCAAGGTACAACTCGATGAAGCAGGGGCAGATAACACGAATTTTGGCCATTTCTTTCATTTGGCTTGGATTATTTTGGAGAGCATTTCAAGGGGGATTTCATCAAGCATCAAAGGTAAGTTGTTTCTACTTATTTCCAAGTTAAATACAAGATTTATTACATAGATTTGATATGAGAAATTGGGGAAATTTCAAGGAAACCTAGAATTGATAAAATTTGATTTTAGCTATGAATTTGAGCATTAAAAGTGTAACAAATTATATATTTGAGTTAGTAAAGTTATGGGTAGAATTTATCTTCGAGAAATTTCGGAATCCGGGCACGTGGGCCTGAGGGCATTTTGGTCAATTACTTGAGCGGAGTTGGGAAATTATATAATCTGAATTTTTAGTAAATATTAGAGTATATTTTCATTGGTTTGTCGTTGTTTGATTAGTTTGGGGGCGTTGTGCATCCATTGGAGTCGTCGGAAGGGCTTAGAAGCCGGTTATGGAACTTCGGAGCGAGGTGAGTCTCCTTTCCAACCTCGTAAGGGGGAAATGTCCCCATAGGTTCCTTTATTTGTTATGTATACATGTTGTGGGGGCCGCGTATGTACCAAGTGACGAGAGTCCGTACGTGGCGACTATATTGCTATGTCGGGTAGCTTTAGGACTCACGAGCATGCCTCTATGTGCCTTATTTGTACCTTGTATGTATTGTAAGTTGTGATTGTTGTTGAGATGACATAGAAAGGTGAAATATTATGATTTCAATATCAGTTGGATACAGTGGTATTGGCACGGTCCTGTTGGGTTCACTGTTGAGTCGGTACACATATAAACCTATATATATGAATATGCATTTATCATTATCGAGTCAGCACACGAGTCACAAGTAAGATTCACGATCGTGGGTAACTTATGATTATCGAGTCAGCACACGAGTCGCAGGTAAGATTCATGATCGTGGGTAGCTTATCATTATCGAGTCAGCACACGAGTCGCAGGTAAGATTCGCGATCGTGGGGAGCTTATCATTATCGAGTCAGCACACGGGTCGCTGGTCAGATTCGCGATCGTGGGTAGCTTATCATTATCGAGTCAGCACACGAGTAGATTTGTAGATTTCGGATGTGAAATGGAATAATTTGTGCTAAATTGTTGTGTTTTCATATGTAGGAATCATCTAGAGGCAATTGTCACAACCCAAATTCCCAACCTTAGGGATCGTGATGGCGCCTAACACCACACTTGCTAGGCAAGCCAATGTTAGAACTCGATTAGCTATTTTCCTTTGAATATTTACTTAAACACAATAAGACAATTTAAAATAAACTAAATCTAATAATTTCAAACAAATAACTTCATGAATAAAATAATAAACGAATAATAAGCCGAGCCACAAACTAAATAAATAACTATAAGACTACCCCAAGGTCTGGTGTCACAAATCACGAACTGCTAAGAATACTAAAAATAATGGGCTGAAAGAAATAATGTAACTGTTTCGAATATAATAAAAACAGTATCTATAGAACTAAGAAAAGACTCAAGGAATCTGCGGACGCTGGCAGATCTACCTCGTGTCTTCGAATAATGAATGCGGGCTACTAAGATCTCCTAACGCTGGCCGGTACCTGGATCTTAAACAAAATAGTGCAGATTGTTGTATCAGTACAACCGACCCCATGTAATGAGTAAGTGCCGAGCCTAACCTCGACGAAGTAGTGACAAGGCAAGGACAAGACACCACATAAAACCTGGATATTTATATAATCTTGCTAGCAGGAATAACAACAATTAAAGAATTTAAAAGAAATAGCACTTAATGGGAAGGGATCATGCGATGGGGAATTTCTAACATAATAAACGAGGAAAATAACAAGGCAAACACAGACAGTGATCAACAATAATTTCAGCAATTAAAAATAGAAAAGAAACTTGCACGGCATCACCCTTCGTACTTTTACTCTCAGCCTCACCATATGCATCAATATAAATGTAAATGTAAATGTGCACGGTATCACCCTTCGTGCTTTACTCTCTTCCTCACCATATGAATCAATATGAATGTAAATGTACACGACATCACCCTTCGTGCTATATCTCTCTTCCTCACCATATGCATAAAGGTAAATGTGAATGTAAATGTGCACGGCATCACCCTTCGTGCTTTATCACTCTTTCTCAACATATTCATAAGTACGAAGGTGCACGGCATCATCCTTCGTGCTTTATCCCTCTTTCCTCACCCAAATAGTAGAAACAATAATATCCCGGCAAGGAATCAACAATAGAAACAATTACATCCCGGTTAGGGAATCAACTATAACCAATCTGGTTCCAACAATTAACTTCACAAAATAAATCTCAACTTTAGCCAATGCTCAACAATGGTCAATTACCAAGAAATAATCATAAGTCATGTTCAACATGGATATTCATCAGTTTAAGCATGGATAGTACATAATAAGAATCACGGGCATGCTTGACACCAACGTATAGATACTCGTCACCACACCTATACGTCATACTCAACACTAACACGTAGCAAATATAACAACAACAACACATTTTACCTCAAGCTAAGGTTAGGCCAAACACTTACCTCGATTTCGAAGCCCACTCACTGCTCAATTATAGCTTTTCCTTTCGAATTTACTTCCAACACACTAGAATCTATTCATAATAATCTTAATATCATTAATTAATGCTAAAGGAAGTAACTTTACTGAAAATTATAATGTCACGACCCAAAATCTATGGGTTGTGATGGCGCCGGACACACTGTCAGGCAAGCCAATCCCTGAACCAGTTCAAACAACTTCCTGCTTAACATTTTCAAAATCATGTCTTTTTCTCCATTTATAATAAAATAATAAAGCAAATGCTCGTAAACTAAATACGGCGGAAAATCCACTTAATGCAGTACAAGAAATACCAACACTTTCCCAGAACCCGGTGACACAAGTACATGAGCAATTTCTAAGAATTTATACAATTATACAACTCTTGTCCGAGAATTTAAATTGGAAAAAGGTAATAAAGACAAAAGCGTAGGGGCATAGAAGGGAGACTCTGCCAGCTGCGGAACGCCACCGGAACAATGCAACCTGAGTAAGTCTCTGAATCGATCACTGCACTATGAGGGTACCTGTGCAACAAAATGCAAAGAAAGTGTAGCATGAGTACATATACATATATGTACCTAGTGAGTATCATGTATAATCTCGAAGAAGTAGTGACGAGAGGTCGACTCGATACTCACTAAGGTCCAACAGTAATAGAAATAAACAGGATATAAGGAAAGCAGTAAACATGTAAATAGTGCACCACAATTGTGAAGAGAATACAGAATTCCCAAGTAAATATTGAAAGCAGTAACAACTCACATGTCTCCTTTCCCCAAACATCTGTCAAATCATAAATCAGGAAAAAAAAAGTACCAAACAGTCATGCGCACACAGGAGTAGGACAACCGGTTAGAGTCATGAGGAGAATAGCTATGCACTGCCGGGGATCGACCGGCCCATACCAAGAGTGCATGCTTAACAGTAATCCTGCCTACACACTGCCGGGGATCGACCGGCCCGTACCAAGAGTGTGTCTATCAATGTAATCATATCATAGTAAAGAATAACTATGCACTGCCGGGGATCGACCGGCCCGTACCAAGAGTGCATGCTTAACAATAGTCCTGTCTACGCACTGCCGGGGATCGGCCGGCACGTACCAAGAGTGCGTCTATCAATGTAATCATATCATATCATAGTGTAACTTCGTCCATGCACTGCCGGGGATCGACCGGCCCGTACCAAGAGTGCACTATAAATCTGTCGTGGTGTACTGCCCGCTCCCATAAGAGTGAAGTAAATTACATATCGCTCGCGGGATGTAAATTACGAAGCGACAACATGCGCACACAGAATGTAAAGTTCATTTCACCACAATCCTTTCCAATTATTTAAGTAAATGAAAGCTCGGGGAAAACAATAATATCTTACATGAGTACAAAACTTATATGTCATTTCTTTTCCTTTGATAATACTTTCCATAATTAATTTATTTCATTTTCCTTCCCGTAAGTTAATACATTTGTCACGACCCAAAAATCCCACCTTCGGGCCATGACTGCGTCTAACGTTGAACCCGCTAGACAAGCCAACGTTTGAACTAAATAAAACTTATTAACAACAAATACGAACAAGATAACCAAGGCTTCGATGGCCCACCATATAAAATTTAACAAAATAACCCAAAATACAACATAGCACTTTTCGAAATAAAACCCATAAACAAATCCCAAAACTGGTGTCACATACTCACGAACTGTCTAAGAGATTACTACAAACAAATGGTCTTAAAATAAGTACATAGGACTGTCTTTGAAATACAAAGTAAGACAGAGCTGAAAGCGAAAAGTAGAAGGTGACGTCAAGGCCCATGAACGTTTGTGGGTCTACCTCGATGTCTCCTGAGTGAACTGATGAGATGCTCCGACCGTCAGTGATCACCGGGTTCGGCTGCGTAGTCTGCACAACATAAAGAACAGGTGTAGCATCAATACAACCGACCCCATGTACTGAGTAAGTGTCGAGCCTAACCTCGGCGAAGTAGTGACGAGGCTAGGACCAACACAACATATGTACCTGTGCAATTTTATATAATAGCAGGAAAAATGGCAACAGAAATAAGCAAGTAAGACAGATACGGGGAGAACATGCTGGGGAGATAGGGTAACAGTATGCTAGCACAGCAGTACAAGGTAATAAATGAAACGTAAAGACAAGGCAGAAATATAGCTTCTCAAACATATAATAAACAGGAAAGGCACGGCATGTCCCCTCGTGCATAACCTCACAGTCACTCGGCACAGAATGTCCCCTCATGCATAACCTCGCAATCACACGGCACGGAACTTCCCCTCGTGCATATATATAATAACACTCGGCACGAAATGTCCCCTCGTGCATAACCTCACAATCACTCGGCACGGAATGTTCACTCGTGCATATATAATATAATAACACTCGGCACGGAATGTCCCCTCGTGCATAATCTCAAAATCACTCGGCACGGAATGTCCCCTCGTGCATATATAATATAATAACACTCAGTCAAC
>MDKH01167967.1:0-21861 GCA_005239495.1 Nicotiana undulata
TATATATATATATATATATATATATATATATATATATATATATATATATATATAAGTTGATGATAAGATTAAGAACCCCTTTGCATTAGCTGATTTGAAGTAGCTGATAAGTATTAGGGTCTGAAAAGAACTTTTAAGTGCTGAAACTGATTTAATAAATAAGCAGTTACGTGTTTGGATACAAGTGCTAAAATTGATAATAAGTTGCTCCAGTATTTGATTAAAAAGTGTTGATAAGCTCTTTGTATGTTAAAATGAATCAAATAACCTTAGAACCGTTTACACTTATAAAGACGTAATTTCTTCAAAATTTTAGGTTCCAGATCGATTCAAATACAAAATATTCTATTTGTCATTTTTTTTTAAATACAATTGTGCTTAGATAAGATAATTTTTATGATAAATATAATTTATTTTATGATAAGCATATAATCATAAGTTATAATAATTAATAATTAATCAATGGGAATCGTAGACTTGAAGAGGCGGGGGGAGGGGGGGGGGGGGGAGTTAGGTTAAAAAAAATACTTGAGGCAATGATTATCGATGTAGGAGTTTTGTTCTAAAAAAAATATTTTAAGGATAAAATAGTAAAAATCTTTGTCAAACTTAAAGTGTTTATAAGCTAAAAATTCATAAGTTGGGGATTACCAGCTTATGGCTTTTGGCTTATTTTTAACTTATAAGTACTTTTAACATTACCAAACGCGTAGATAAGCCGAAAAGTGCTTATAAGCTAGTTTGACCAGCTTATAAGCTTAGCCAAACACCCTCTAATTTCAACCACAACTTCTTGACTAAGTGCCTGTTTGGACATAAAATTTGATGGAAGATTTTTTCGAAAAAAGATCGCTTTTTTTCAAAATCAGTGTTTGTTCATAAAATTTTCAATTTTCACTTGATGTATTTTGGAAATTTTCGAAAATTTGAAAAACTGCAAATAGTTGTTTTCCAAAATTTTCACTCACAAAACTTTAAAAACAACCCAAACTAAAATTTATATCCAAATACAACTCTAAATTCCAAATACCATTTTCACTTGAAAAAATACTTTAGCATCTTTTCGAATTTTACAATTCTTGTGTCCCAACGCCTATTTAGTATACACTAAGTGGTGTATGGACATAAGAAATGTAAATTCCAAAGAAAAAAAGGAGGAAGTAAATTTTGAAGTGAAAATGGTATTTACAAATTAGATTTGTGTTTGAACATGAATATAATTTTAGAATCTGTGTGAAAATTTTGAAAAATAACTTTTTAAAGTTTTTGAATTTCAAAAAATTCCAGAATTCATCTTCAAGTGAAAATAAAAATTTTATGGCCAAATATTAATTTAGGGCAAAACAAAAATCAAAAAAAAAAATCTTATGTGCAAACGTGCTCTAAATCATAATTGGCCGGCCTTTTTATTTTACTTGGTTGATACGACTTCTTGGATGCCAGGTCATTTGTACAAATGGCCGATTTAATGTCACTATTTGAATTATATCCTTGTCAGTCCGATAAGTTAAATTTGTGTGTAGGAAAATCCATTCATCTACTATTGGGGCTCGCTGAGAAAACGAGGACAAAATTTAAGGAGTGCACCAAAAATAAGCCGTGGATGCGATATTTCCAAGACAATAGATTGTATCTAGTATGACGAAAGTCATTGTACATGTAAAATATCTTTTTAGAAAATGTTTTACGGTGTATGGCATACTTACTTTCATAAACTTCTCAATAAAGAGAGGGACAAAGATATAATGCTAGGTGATAATAGGTTATAATTACGTATTTTAGTCGCTTATTACACTCTAATTTACTGTACTTTAATTGAGTTTGAGCTTTAATTGCTAGTATTTTGTACTAATTGTGTGTTTTATGCCTTGTAGGAGTGACTCCGAGCTATATAAATGTTATAGAATGAATTCAAGTGATTTGGAGCTTTGAAGTCTGAGTAAAAGCCCCGGGAATTAAGTCGGGATCATGTTCAGGAGTCAAATTTGATAGTTAAGAACAAACGAAGACTCGAGGAGGCATATTGTGCACTGTCTAGTAAAATAGACATAACTCTTTGATCCGAACTCCATTTGGGTTATATATATATATATATATATATATATTGGAAAGCTAACTCAAAGATCTACAATTTTCATGTTTTACGTTTTTTCAAATTCCAAACGGAACAGGGTGGAAACCGAGGTCGAAATCGCAATCGCGGACCTGACGCGCAAATGGGGCAGAAAATTTTCGATATGCGCGGCCGCGCTACTCCAGACCTGAAAAACTGTCCTTTTTCGCGTAGGAGAAGGTATAATTGTTTGGGCCTGACCCTACTTGGTATATATACATGAAAAAATGGTATTTTGAGAAGAATGGACATAATTTTGACACATATTCGACTCCGGAATTTTAGACCGGATTATATTTGCAGCGACCGCTTATTCTTTTTAGGACTAGAGTTGGGCGTGATCAAATTTTGGTGACGTTGCCGGGGAACTAACGGTGTAGCTATAGGTGTACATATTGATAGGTTTCAAGTTTGAACTTTTATTTTATTTTTGTTAGTATTTGATTTTTATTTTCTTTATTTTAGTTTTATTTGTTAATTTGAAAAGATATGGCATCATGAAATTATGAGAGTTTTGATGTTGGTAATTCTACTTTTGATCCTGCTTATGCTTATTTTGGAGGAAACCACCCATGGCAAAATTATTAAAATATTCCTGAGGGCGAGTTATGAGCACCAACTCAATCTTATGTGTGAAATGTGTGTGATATATGTGGTGGTCAAAATGGTCACTTTCACGGTTGTGCTTATATTTCTTATCTTCCCCCAACCCCTTACTATGATGGTTCTTTTTTTTCTTGTGAAGTTAATAGGAACAAAGAACCCAGGGATGATGACCTAAAAGAGATCAAGGATATGCTAAAGTGCCTTGTGGAACAAAATAATGAGAAACAATTACACATACAAAGGCAAGATGTTGCTATTCGCAACCTGACCGCACAAATGCGTCAATTAGTTGAAGCATTTAATGCTCAACCAGCTGATATTATGGATAGTAGCCAAAAGGAGCTTGTATCAGATGCAAAAATTGAGGTGCTAAGGGAGGAGGTCAGAGTAGAACAACAACAATCAATTAAACTAGATTTTGAGGATGTCGATGTTGAAGAAGTGAGACTAGAGTCAGCCAAGGACTTTGAGGATACAAATTTTGTTGACTCTAGTATCATTGATGTTGAGGATGTTGAAAGTCCTGAAGTTCATGTGTTCTCACTCCAAACATTTTTCCACATTGGTCTTGGATGATGATATGGAAATAGAGTCATCCGAGCCGATTGAGGAGTCAAGGAATGAGGAACAAGATGCCTACATTCTGGAATTTTTCTTGCCAGAAAGACGGGACTACATACCTCATCTAAAATCCAAGAAGTGTAAAATAGTACAATGGTTGATTGGGCCAATTAGATTTGTTCCACCACCCCTGGAGCATAACCGAAACTTGAAGCAAAATTAGGGGTTCAATTCATAAGCTCGCGGTGGAGGCAAAAAGTGATTCACGTCGTGCCACGACGTTAAATCAAGCGCTTGTTGGGAGGCAACCCAGTTTTACTGATTTCTTTTATTTTGTTTTTTGTTTTGTTTTTTTTCTTATTGTATTATTTCTGTAGTGTCAATATTTTTTATTTTTTTAGGAACATGGAACGCAAAGCCACTGGAAGAATGCAACAGCAAACCAGATAGTTGGAATTAAGTGTGAGGTACCCACATGAAGGACCGGGCTTGGGAGAAGTCTGAGTACCCCGTGAGCTGCTAGTGCTTCGGTCTTTGGCTTACCAGGGAGTTTCTTTTACCCTCTTGTATGTATGAGTGTGCATTGGGGAGAATGCACAATTTTAAGTGTGGGGCGAGGAGATTGTCTGGGTGACTTTCTATGCTATTTTCGTTATGTTAGTTTAATGAAATAATTTTTCTTTTACAAAAATAGAAAAGTTTGGACTTTTCCCGACGATGGATCTATTAGACAATTTTCTTGAGGGATTTAAGTCTAAAGAAAGAAAGATTTTCTTTTGATAGGTAGTATAGCAATTCCCCATTGGGTTTTCTTTGTTCCGCGGTTCTTTTCCAAGGGTTTTATTTGAACCGGGTGTAGTTAGTCTTTTTTTTTAGGAATATGAGCCATTGTGTTGTGTTTTGAATTGAAGAAATATCTCTTGAATTTGTTATTCCTTGAGAATAGTGAGTACTTTGGTTGTGACACTTAGGCTCAGTTTTTGACTCTTGTATAAGTACCTTAAATTATATGATTTTAAATTTGCTTAACTGCTTTGACCAGAGTGTCTTGATGAATCCAATCCTGAGTGAGTTATGTGCCATGTGTGTGTGAGGTTTGGGTGTTATTCTGTGCATTGCATTTGATGCCTAGAACTTTCTCCGTGTGTTTGCAAAGCAAAATAGTAGTTTTGTTCAGTCTTGGAAGTGATATAGGCGTTTCTTTGTTGATCTAGATATGTATATTTTACCCGCCTAATTGTTATGTATCGTAGTTAACCCCTTTGAGCATGTAATCCTGTTTCGTTGGCAACCACATTACAATCCATACCCATTTGTTTGAATTAACCATCTATTTGAACCTTCTAACCTCTCATGAACACTTGAATTGTGATGATTTATGTAAAAGTTAAAGTGTGGGTGGTTGGTTTGGCTTTTGAGTGGAACTAATGAAATAAGGAGAAAGGTGTACTGTTTTGAAAAAGTAAGAGCCACTTGAAAAAAAAAAAAGGAAAAAAATAGTTGTATTGTTGTGAAAAACAATTCCATGATAAGTGGTGACTCTTGATGTAATTGTGCTTAAAGAAGTATGGGGTAATAACATTGATGTGAAGGTGAATTTTGGTTTGACATAAGTATGGGGTTTGAATGTTAAAGTATATGTATTAAAGTGCTTAGGGAGGTGTAGTTACTCTTATATCTAAATATATCTTATCCGTCCCGCAGCCTACATTACAACCAAATAAAGTCCTACTTGATCCTAGATTGAATGCACTCGATTAGTAGAGTAGTACACTACGGGAAAGCCTATGGTGCATATTTTCGTGGCATATGAATGTTATTTCTAAGAGTGAGTGAATTCTTTCTATCTTAAGTTCCTATGTGTTCTTCAATTTTATTGTGTGGAACTACTCTCTTTTGTTTGTGTGAGGGCACTTGATTCATGAAGGAAAGGTAATCCTTGACCTCTATGTTAGAGTAAGTGGGTGAGTTGTGAATAATATGTGGTACTTGTGAGTCAAATATTGAGGTGAAGATGTTACGCTTTTGTGCTTAGTCTATTTTAAATATTCTTGGTGTGATGAGTTAGGAGAATTGCTAAAGGTCGTGTCTATATAAAGTGTAGTTTGATTTCTCGAGGATGAGAAATGGTTTAAGTGTGGGGTGTTGATGATAGGCTATAATTGCATATTTTAGTCGCTTATTACACTCTAATTTACTGCACTTTAATTGAGTTTGAGCTTTAATCGCTAGTGTTTTGTACTAATTGTGTGTTTTATGCCTTGTAGGAGTGATTCCGAGCTACATAGATGTTATGTAATGAATTCAAGTGATTTGGAGCTTTGAATTCTGAGTAAAAGCCCAAGAAATTAAGTCGCGATCGTGTTCAGGGATCAAATTTGATAGTTAAGAACAAACGAAGACTCGAGGAGGCATATTACGCACTCTCTAGTAAATACGAACTCCATTTGGTCTATATAATATATTGTTGGAAAGCTAACTCAAAGAGCTACAACTTTCACGTTTTACGTTTTTACAAATTCCAAACGGAACATGGTGAAAACCGAGGTCGAAACTGCGACCGCGGACCTGACGCGCAAATGGGGTAGAAGCTTTTCGATATGCGCGGCCATTAGCGCGGCCGCGCTACTCCAGACCTGAAAAACTGTCCTTTTTCGCATAGGAGAAGGTATAATTGTTTGGGCCCGACCCTACTTGGTATATATACATGGAAAATGGTATTTTGAGGAGATTGGACATAATTTTGACACAGATTCGACTCCAGAATTTTAGACCGGATTATATTTGCAGCGACCGCTTATCCTTTTTAGGACTAGAGTTGGGAATGATCACTAGATAAATTGGAGCAGTCCAGAAGTCACCGAGATTTTAGGTATTGTAGGCGCATTAAAATTGAGGAGGTCGTGGAGGCCATGCTTAAGATGAGTGGGGGCCGAGCGACCGTGCCATATAAAATTCCGATAGAATTTTGGAGGTATGTGGGTAGCGCTGGCTTGGAGTAGCTAATTAGGCTGTTTAACATTATTTTTAGGACGAAGTAGATGCCAAATGAATGGAGGTGGAGTTCGATGACCCCACTATACAAGAACAAAGGTGAAATCCATAATTATAAAAACTATAGGGGTATCAATTTGATTAGTCATACTATGAAAGTTTTAGAGAGAGTGGTAGAATTGAGGGTGAGGAGTCGGTGTCTATATTCGAGAACTAGTTTGGATTCATTCCTGGTTGTTCAATTACGGAAGCTATCCATCTTATTAGGAGGTTGGTGGAAAGTACAAGGATAGGAAGAAGGATTTGCGCCTGGTGTTTATTAACCTAGAGAAAGTGCATGACAAGGTCCCTAAGAAGGTTCTTTGGATATGTGTGGAGGTAAAAGATGTTCCAGTAGCATATATTAGGGTGATTAATGACATATAGTATAGAGCTAAGACTCGGGTTAGGACAATAGGAGTAGACTCAGAGCATTTTTCAATTGTTATGGGTTACACCAAGGAGCTGTGTCACCCCGTTCTTATTTGCCCAGGCGATGATGCACTGACACCTCATATTTAAGAAAAGGTGCCATGGTGTATATTTTTCGCTGATGATATAGTTCTGATTGATGAGACGCGAGGAGGTGCTAACTAGAGGTTAGAGGTTTGAAAACAGATCCTTGAGTCTAAAGGTTTCAAGTGGAGCACGACTAAGACAAAATACTTGGAGTGCAAGTTCAGCGATATGATGGGGGAAGCGGACATGGACGTGAGGCTTGATTCACAAGTCATCCCCAAGAGAGAAAGTTTTAAGTATCTTGGGTCAGTTATTTATCCGGAGGAATAGGGAGATTGACGAGGATATCACGCACCATATATGAGCGGGTTGGATAAAATAGAGGTTAGCATCTGGCATCTTGTGTGAAAAGAATGGGCCACCGAAACTTAAAGGTAAGTTCTATAGAGCAGTGATTCGATCGGCCATGTTATACAGGTCAGAGTGTTGGCAGTCAAGAACTCTCATCTCCAGAAGATGAAGTAGCAGAGATGTGGATGTTAAGATGGGTGTGCATGCACACTAGGTTAGATAAGATGAGGAATGAAGATATTCGGGTTAAGGTGGTCGTGGCCCCCATGGAAGACAAAATGCGGGAAGCGAGACTTAGATGGTTCGGGCACGCACAGGGAAAAGTCTAGATGCTCTGGTAAGAAAGTGTAAGCGGTTGGTTTTGGCGGGTATGAGAAGAGGTAGAAGTCTACCTAAGAAGTATGGGGGAGAGGTGACCAGGTAAGACATATCACTACTTCAGTTTACCAATGACATGATCCTTGATGGAAAGGTGTGGAGGTCGATCATTAGGGTTCAAAGGTTAGGAGGTAGTTGGGCATTTTTCTACTCCGTACTGGGTGTAAGGCTAGTTTGATAGTATCTTGTCTTGGACTTCTAGTGGTTCATGTTGTGTTCTACTTTTTCTTTCGCTCCGGTTTCGTACTACTTTGCCATTGTTACTGATTATTGATATTATTTTTTCTATCTCTTTTTTTACTCTTAGGTTGCTTGTACTATCGTTCGGGCGTGCTATTGTCTCTTTTCATCTTCTTGAGCCAAGGGTATGTTAGAAACAACCTCTTTACCTGACCAGGATAGGAAAGAGTTTTGCGTACATATTACACTTCTCGTACCCCACTTATGGGTATATTGAGTTGTTGTATTGTTTGGTGAATAAAAAATGTTTTATAAATATATTAAAAACCAATAATATTATTAGTAAATTGGAGAGTTCTAATATTATTAAGAAAAATGTCGCATTTGCTCTTGAACTTTGTTGATAGTCTAAATTTTTCCTTTTGTTGTTGTCGTTACACAAGGGCAAAATGGAACCACTTTGATAACTAAATATTACGTTGGATGGATCTTTTTAGGACCACCATGAAAATTTTGATTTAGTTAAGAAAAATCTTGATATAAAGCAATTCACACAATCGCCCGAATTTTGTAGGATTAGGAATTCAGCCATAATGTTGTTAACATTTTGGTGATTGATCATGGTCTCTGGCAAAATCATGACGACCACGTGAGTTTACAGTATCATGGCCGAACCTTGAGTCCCGGAACCAAAATGTTATATTTTTTTACAAAAAGAATATTAATGAATGTAAAAAAAAAAAAAGTTACTAATCTATGAATAACGCTTGAATTTTGTGCGCTATATATTAACGGTAACTTTTGCCGTTAAGATATCGCGCACAGAATTTGCGCGTTATATCTTTGACGATTTGACTGCCCCGTATAGCGCAGGGATATTGTACGTTATAGGTATAGCGTTTTAATTTTGCGTGTTATACCCCCTTTTTTAATCCCCTTCGTCTTCACCGACACCAGATTTTCCTCCCCCATTTTTTTTAACTTTCACTCCCTGAATCTGCCCCCCCACCCCCCACCCCCACTCGTCACAGTAAAAAACACTAAATCGAGGTATTTCGATTTATTTTATGTTGAAACTTGTATAATAATGCATATTAGTTGATTTGAATGTGTTCATATTACGTTTTGTGTTTCATTTGCGAAACTAGTATGTTACATTTATCCGGACTTAGATATTAGTGTTTTATAAATTAAAAAAATTGTGAAATAAATTTATTTGTTAATATCCGGACTTATATATTTGTGTTTTCATGTCATTTTGTGTTTTATTTGCGAAACTAGTATGTTATATGTATTTTTGTGAATGTTATGTGATTAAAATATATTTGTTGTTTATATTTAGTTTAGATTATTTTTTAGCGTAGTAAATTGTAGAGCCTTTTAGCGTAGTAAAATGTAGAGTCTTTTAGTGTAGTATTTTAGCGTAGAATCCTTGTAGTCTAAGTATCTTATATTGGTAGTTGAAAATACAAACTTTGTACAATTAAGTTATTAAAAATTATGAATTTAAATTATAAAACAAACACAAAATTATAAAAAATTTGAATTTATCATTATTATGAGTAAAACTGTAAAATATATACTTCATTTATTTTTTCTTAAATATAAAGTCGAAAATGGACAACTAAAAGTGAAGGAGTAAATAGTATAAAAATCTAATGTTTTTACTAGTGATCGGTGGTTAGTGAGCTATGAAGAAGGATAAGATTACTGGGGAGCAACGATGAATGATGCTAACTACTCAAGAATATTTTGTAAATAATGTCGACTATTGTTATGACTCAGACGCTCGGTATGTTGGGTACGAAATTTTAAAATTTTACTTTTTGTCTCAAATTAATATATACCTTGCATCGATTCACATGACATCATCAAATAATACAAGTCTTAGATAAGAATCTACACCACACTAAAACGTTTTTATTGACGCCGACAAAATCTAAAGTTCCTCGAACAATATAATATCTCACATTAAATAAATCTTTAACCCTTTCTGCTTAAGACTACAAAATGTTTTAGTAAATTATGGCCGAGTATTTCAAATTTAGAGGTTAATCATACTTTGATAACTTTACTTTTAAGACATAGAAGTAGTCAATTTAATTTTTCTGCACACATAGACATACATACATATAGATGTTTAATGATTATATATTGTATAGGTGTCACTGTACGGTGAGAGTAGCAAATAACATGATTGTACTCCTTTTGATTTATGTCTATATTTTGTTCGCATTTTTCAAATAGGCATACAACTAAAAATGTCTTCTGAAAAGTGTTTAATCCAATAAAACATAGGGCCCAAAATTAAAATAATGTTTTTTTTGATAAAAAGAATATTAATGAGTGTAAAAAAAAAATACAATATTATATATAACGCTCAAATTCTGTGCGCTATACCTTAGCGGTAACTTTTGCCGTTAAGGTATAGCGCACAGAATTTGGGCGCTATACCTCTGACAGATTTGACTGGTCACGTATAGCGCGGATCTTTTGTACGTTATACCTATAACGCTTACCTTTTGCGCACTATATCCCCTTTTGGCCCCACCAATAATAACTGACATAACAATAATTCAAATGTGTATAGCGCACAGAATTTGGGCGCTATACATCAAAATTTTCAGCCCCCTGGGCTAGCCATTTCCTATATAAAAGGGTTAGGATTGTAGGAAAAGTCATTCAAAAATTATTTTAACTCTCGTTCAAACGTTTCTTGTTGTTAGATTCTCAAGCATTTTTTTCATTATGTCTGAAGAGCGTAGAATAAGAGTTTCATTATATTGGGGGGAGGGGGTGAGGTTGTGATGGAGAATAACTCTGTGAGGTACGGTTTATCTCCACAGTGTCATGTTAAATTGCCACTTACAATGGAGTACGATAAATTGATATCGTTGTTATGCAAAAAAATGAGTGTGAGAAAACGTTCAGTGATACTTAAAGTAACCGGAAGATATCCCTATTCCGTCACTCCGCAAGGGATTGCTTTTTTCTCGGAGTTTAACATCAACGATGATGAAACTTTGAGGGATTTTTTGAGGACTCCGTATGAATACCGGGAATTTCTTGTAATCACAATGTTGGATATGTACGTCAAGGTCGAAGACGTTCCCAACAAAGAGGTTGCGCGTAGTTGGGATAACCCCCAGTCATCGGGTGGTTATTCTGGAGTATTTTTTGCTGGAGAGGTTCCGGATGAAAGAGTTTTCCTTGATTTAAACTTATCACCGCCGGCGAATGAGCAGCGAGAAAATAAGTTCTCTCCTGCTTTCCATAATTCACAAGACGAGTGGTAAACTTCAATTTTCCTTTGTGTTACGATGTACATTTTTGTTGTATTGAATTTGTATTAACGCTCATATATTTAACAGGGGGTACCGGCCGGATATGTATTTTACAAGTGGTCTATCCGGGGTTCATCACAAAAATGTCGATCATGGAATTTTATCACATTACGACTTGTAAGTGAAGTGATATAGCTATATGGAAAGTATTTATTAATTTCAGTAGCTTATTATTTTGTTGGTTGTGGAGTGAAAACGAGCAAGTTTAACCACCTGTACTCACTCAATTGCCCGAAGACGACGTATTAAATCGGGATCTAGCAGATGCACAGAGTGAGGAAGAGAACAATGATTACGACAACAATGCCGATGAATTCGGAGACGAGACACCCTTTCCTCATGAGGATGGTGATGAGGAGGATGAGAAGGAAGGACCTGACTTGACGAGAGAGTATGCTCCAACCCCCACCCCCCTAGACGAAGAGTGTACGAGTCCCAAGTGTCGTTTCATTCAAGGGAGATTCCTTACTTTGATAGCTTGCCAAGCATACCGGATGTGGAAGCTCTCACAAGGGATTTTGATGAAATCCGGACAGCAATGTGGGATGAGTTTAGATCAACGGTGCTGGCAAAGGGAATGCTTTTTCCTGATAAAGCGCGCGTAATCAGGGCTTGTAAAATGCGCAACGTAAAAGAGTGTTGTGAGATGACGGTTAAAGAGTCAAGTCCGGTGGTATACAAGGTTGTTTGTCGTAGGTGGTTTTGGTCATGTCATTGGATGTTGCGTGCGAGCAAGAAGAAGACAGGTTTGTGAAAAGTGGGTAAATACATTCCCACCCACACATGCGAAATTGACACATTCAACGGGAATCACTTCAACTTGGATATTGACTTGATTTCTCTTGTACTTATTCCGCACGTCGAAGCGTCCATAAGGTATAAAATCAAAGAGTTCATTACATCAGTCCACCAGGAATATGGCCATACCATTACTAAAATAAAGGCATTTCTCGGGCGCAAACGAGCGTTTGAAATTGTCTATGGTAACTGAAATAAGTCATTTGCAGCTCTGCCCAAGTACATGGCCGCACTGCAGCACTTTAACCCCGGGACGGTTGTTGAATAGAAGCTTGAGCGGAGTCTGGGAAACCAGAATATATATTCAATTACGTGTTCTGGGCGTTTAAACCAGCAATTGATGGTTTTTCGCATTGCGGCCCGTAATATCCATAGATGGCACTCATGTGTATGGAAAGTACGATATCAAGCTATTGATAGCCGTGGAAGTAGATGCTAATGGACATATATTTCCTCTAGCTTTTGTTGTTTGTGCCAATGAAATCACAGAGACGTGGACGTTGTTTTTGAACCACTTGAAAGAGCACGTTGTCAAACAGCGTTCCGGTATTTGCCTAATATCTGATCGGCATGGTGGTATCTTAAGTTCTATGGAGAACTTGCCTGCATGGCAAGAACCTTATGCCTACCACCGTTACTATGTGAGGCACTTTAAGGCAAATTTCCAGAAGGCATAACCCAACAAGGATCTACATGATTTGATATGTATGGAAGCAACAGACCACCAATAGCATAAATTCCGGAGGCACATGGAATCTATCAGGAAAGAAGACGAGGCAGCCTATCTTTGGTTAATGCGACATCACCCTGAAAAGTGGACTTTGCATGCGGATGGTGGCAGACGATGGGGAATTCTGACTACAAACGTGTCAGAGTCTTTCAACGGGTTATTGATGTCGGCAAGAGGATTGCCTGTCACAGTCATGGTGTGGATGTCGTTCAAGCAGATGGCGGAGAGGTTTGTTGAAAGGTCTGCAGCTGCAATGACATTGATGGAAAGGGGTGTTGAATTTATGGTAGTGCCGATGAAGAGATTTGAGAAATACAGACGGCGATCACATTGGCATTCATTTTTGCAGTATGATAACGAAAGAAATATTTTTTAAGTTCGCACCGCTAACCATCAAAATTGGGGGAATAGTGTACATACTGTAAATGAATCATCAAGGTTATGCTCTTGTGGGAAATGGTCCATCTACCACATACCTTGCTCCCATGCCATCAAGTGTTTTCAACGTGTTGGTTTTGGTATAACCAACTATGTTGATAAACAATATAGTGTTGCCAAGTAGCTAAACACATATAGTGGGCAGTTGCAGCAAGTGGGTGCTGAGCATTATTGGCCGCCGGAACCATTTAAAATGGTGTGTAACAAGTCCTATTTGCGTTGAATACAGGTGTAGAAGAAAACACATATACGAAACCAAATGGATGTTAGTGATACCGTTTATGTGCGCAAATGTGATATATGCTCGCAAACAGGACACGACCGTCGAAAATGTCCTTCAGCTGGTTTGGGTGGCAATAGTAATCAAGCTCGTGGTGGGTGTTCTTTATGTGCCTAACTATCAATGAGTTTATGTTGTAATAATTAGTTGTTTTATTTATGTTGCCATATTTATGAAATAAAATTATGTTTGTTAATGATGATTTGAACTTTTACATTTTAGTTTGTTAAATGATAATTTAATAAAATTATATATTCGGAAGCTGCCCAAATATTTTGTGCCCGTCATAATCTTTAACACGCAAAGCATAACATGATTAAATTCTACGTTATGTGTATATTTAGCGCGGTTAAATACTACGTTATGTGTGTTGTCTTGTCGAATTGAAAAAGCTGACCATCTGACATAAAGTTATTTTGTACACATCATGATCTTTAACATGCAAAGCATAGCGTGATTAAATTCTACGTTATGTGTATATATAGCGCGATTAAATACTACGTTATGTGTGTCTTCTTGCCTATAAATAACAGGCTCATTCTAGTTATTTTGTGCGTCAAAACTAACTAATAGCAAATCTTTCAAGAAAAACAAGGTTTTTTTTAACGCACAAATGTCTCAACTTCTTTATGTACCAAGGTGCAAGTGTGGAAAAAGATGCATGATGCAAAATTGTTGGGATAATGGTGAAGTTGGACACCGCTACTGGCACTGTGTGAACCAGTTTTATAAAGTTCCCGACGAACCTACTTGCGATTTTGAGGTATGGGTTGATGAACCCTGTTATCAAGAATGCTACAAAGAATCTTTGCAGCATCTTCATAATTTGTGTTTAAAACAGTGGGAACGTGAAAGAGAAAATAAAAGAGAGGTTACAGAGTTGAAGGCGAAACTGAAAGAGGTAGAAGAAGAAAAAAAAAAGCTAGAAGAACAATTAAAGTGGTTGGAGCAGAAAATATTAGGCGGCAGGGACTAAACATGTGTTGTATGTGTTTAGTGTATTACCTTATCTTTATGTTTCGCATGTCATGTATTTTTATTAGTTCTAATGAATTTTAATTATGTTAAGTTGCTATGTTTGTGTTTGTGTTGTAGTAAAGAATTTTAATTATGCTAATTATGTGTGTTTTAATGCTTGTGTTTGTGGTTGTAGTATGAAACTAACTAATAAATGGGGAAATAAAAAAGTAATGCGCATATTATAAAAATTGTTGTTTGGGTGGCAATAGTAATCAAGCTTGTGGTGGGTTTTCTTATAGTGTGCCTAACTATCAATGAGTTTATGGTGTAATAATTAAATTTTACGTTATGTGTATATTTAGCGCAGTTAAATACTACGTTATGTGTGTTGTCTTGTCGAACTGAAAAAGCTGACCATCTGACATAAAGCATTTTTGTACACATCATGATCTTTAACACGAAAACATAGCGCGATTAAATTCTACGTTATGTGTATATTTAGCGCGGTTAAATACTACGTTATGTGTTTTGTCTTGTCGAACTGAAAAAGCTGACCACCTGACATAAAGCTGTTTTGTATACCTATAGCGCATAATATTTGCGCGTTGTACCCCTTTTTTTGGTCCCGCCAATAATAACTGGCATAACAATAATTCAAATGTGTATAGCGCCATTTAATGTGCGCTATACATCAAAAATTTCAGCCCCTCGGGCTAGCCATTTCCTATATAAAGGGGTTAGGATTTTAGGAAAATTCATTCAAAAAATATTTTAACTCTCGTTCAAACGTTTCTTGTTGTTAAATTCTCAAGCATTTTTTCATATGGCTCAACCTCTTTATGCACCAAGGTGTGAGTGCGGCAAAAAATGCATGATCGGTAGTTGTTGGGATAATGGGGAAGTCGGACGCCGCTACTGGCATTGTATGAACAAGTTTTATAAGGTTCCCGGCGAACCTATTTGCAATTTTGAGTTATGGGTTGATGAGCCCTGTTATCAGGAATGCTACAAAGAATCATTGCAGTATCTTAATAATCTGTGTTTAAACAATGTGCACGTGAAAAATAACTTAACCGGGAACTTGCGGAGGTGAAGGCGAAACTGAAAGAGGTGGAAGAAAAAAAAAATAAGCTGGAAGAAAATACTAAGTGGTTGGAGCAGAGAATAATGGGTGACAGCGACTAAACATTGACATGTATGTGTTTCGTGTATTAATTTATCTTATGTTTATTGTGTCATTTATTTTCATGTAATGAACTTTAATAAGTGTGTTGTATTGAAGTTTATTTTAATTAGTTGTAGTGGAAGTTAAGTTTTAATGTGTGTGTTTGTGTTATAATATGAAACTAACTAATGAACGGGAAAATAAAAAGTTATGCGCATATTATATAAAAGTTGTTGTTAATGTATACAAAAATATTATTTACATCAAATACATAAAAAAGGAAAGAAAATCAATGTGTCCCGCATCTGGTGTGCCTCAACGCAGCCGTTGGCTTGAGGCGCATCCCATCCCGCCCGGGTACGCTATCGGGACCGTCATCATCAAGTCGCCTCCTTATAGCCGGATGCGCCATAGGATGACAAGTATCAGTGGTGCTGGTAGGATTGATATAAGGGGTCGTCGGTCCAGTAGAAACCTACATAAGAATAGAAAGCTCAGTATAGAAAAGTATATAATAATTCACAACAATTTAAATTGTCTTACCATGATCTAGTCGGGCTCCTGAATGTAATCATCTATCGCAGCCATGTCAACATCGCATGAAGCCTTAAAAAGGAAATTAATAAAGTTATGGAAAATAAAAAAGTTACAGTTAAAACAATTTCAAATTCAATACTAATAAACTCATACCTGCGCATGTGATGATGAGCCATAACTCAGCCGGTGCCCACTATGCAAATCTCGGGCCGGCCGATCCTCATCAGTGGTAGACGGGCCTGGGAAGTATCTAGCCCAATCCACTCCAGGAATATCCGTGCCCGTGATCAATAATTGACCTGACGGAGTCACCTGCGAAGTCCCTGGAGTGAGATGCATCCCAAGGCTGTAAGACGGCATGTCCATCTCATGTAGGCAACCTGCCAGATCAACAGCAACATCATCAATAAGGGCCTCAATGCCCCCTTGCTGGGGACCACCTCCTTTCCGCCCACCACCACGTCGTCCGGCACCCTCGCCTCATCGGGCACCACCACCTCGTGCGAAACTAGGGCCTCGCTCGTACTGCCCCGGGTATACATAATCAGGCTCGTGTGCCAAACGCTGATCCTCTCGGGCTCGCTGCAGTGTCCGGGCAGCCACCTCTACAAATCGACGCTATAATTCTGCATGGCCGCAGGATCGCCAACATGATCCTGCATCTGCAGTCCCATCTGATATACTGTTATGTAGTCCAATAGCCTGCAAAACGTAAAAATATAAACTACATATATTACACTAAGTAACAGTTATATAATTAATAATAACAGAAAACATACCAGGGCCTCGTGTCGCCCGGCGTATGGAACGTACTGACCATCAGCCGGATGAATGGGGTTCCCGATAAAAAGCTGGGTAACGTGGAGGTACCATGACATATATCTCTGAATAGGCGCCGCCTACTTCTGCGTAGGTGGGGGCGGAATAAACTGATGTCGCTGGTCCCAAATATGGATATGCGCCGCTAGCCATGCCATAAATGCGTCGTCCACCCTGGAACGATCATCCCTCTGATAATGTGTAGCCTCCCATATAGGTGGCCTCGGTATATACTGCGGACAGCCAAACTGACGAAGTACCCGCTCGGAGGCATGATGCTCCACAATATCGAGGTATATGAGCGGGGTGGAAGTGCTCCAAATTGGTCGGCCGAACGAGCAATAATCTGGCAGGGTACCGATCAAATCGTCGATGTATGGAGTCCGGGTGAACTATCAAATAAGAACACAAAAAGTGAGTATGCGCAACACTAAGTTAATCTATACCAGGTAAGTTTAGGTACATATTTACCTGTGCGCCCTCCAGCAGATCCAACACATCCCTACAGAGGGGGAGATTATGATGCGCATCATACTCTCATGCAAGTCTACGACGGAGAACCCACCACCTAGCTAGAGGGAGAAACGAAGGTGGTACATTAGGAGGTAATTGTGATAGAGGTGGCTGATACTGCAGAAACCGCTCCTAGGCCCAAACCTAACATACAATGTTGATGTAAGGTTTAAGATTAATTCTAACTAGGTCGAATTGGAACTAATGAACATATTATTCGAATATGTTGTCACCTGTAGAAGCGGCAGAAAACCACAAACATCTCTCTGTGTGCCCATGCAAGCCCGACACATCTGCTTGTACAAGTAGGCGAGAACAGCACCACCCCAGCTGTAATAGGGTAAGTCATCTAGCAGCAATATGATGAAGAAACCGCAGGCTGACTAGGTTCCTCGAAGTGTTCGGGAACAAGACCCCCCATAATAGAAGAAGCAACAGCAACCTTGTATATCGGGTAATATCTACCTCCTCTGTCTCGTCGGTGATAGCGGGGTGGAGTACCTCCAGGTACTGTCTAATAGGGGTTAAACTCATCCGACTGGCTCCCGACGATGCAGTATCGTCCTATGTCCTGAAACCCGTGAGCCTCTACAACATATCCAAATAATCCGCATGCGACAAAGATCTCATACGCATAAGCAGTGAAACGGGCATGCCATCAGATGGCAGTCCATATAAAACCTCCACGTCCCGCAGCGTGATGGTGGCCTCGTCAATGGGCAGGTGGAAAGTGTGCGTCTCTGGTCGCCACCGCTCAATCAACGCCGTGATCAAAGCCCAGTCGAGCTGCATCCGGCCGATCTGAATAATCCTATAGAATCCCGTGTCCTGCAGGCACTGGACTACACGTGTATGGAGGTCTCTATCCCTCAAAAACTCCCACATGTCGTCCACCCTCCTAACGCGGAGAGTCTGGGACAATAACTGTTTGTCCCATATATGGGCGGATCTATGATTGCCCTGTAGGACTAATAGCTCACAAGAGTAAGGGCCGGGATGTATAGGAGGCACACGTCCATGTCGTCAACTGTAAATTAAAACAACATTAATTGTATGTTTAATCTGTAAATTAAATAATTAACTTTTTAAGTTATACAATTTTTAAAGTTATATAATATTTAAATGGACATGGTATATATATCTATTAGGTTCCAGGTTCGATATTTGAGGCCCAGTAGCACCAAACTATCATTAATAATTATGTGTCAAATTCAATATTTTTATAATTTTTAATTATTTAATTATACAAAGTATATACCTATGGATTCCAGGCTCGATATTTGAGGCCCAGTAGCACCAAACTATCATTAATAATTATGTGTGTCAAATTCAATATTTTTATAATTTTTAATTATTTAATTGTACAAATTATATATATCTATTGGGTTCCACTCTCGATATTTGAGACTCAGTAGCACCAAAATATCATTAATAATTATGTGTGTCAAATTCAATATTTTTATAATTTTTAATTATTTAATTGTACAAAGTTTATATACCTATGGGTTCCAGGCTCGATATTTGACGCCCAGTAGCACCAAACTATCATGAATAATTATGTGTGACATGTCACACCTCTTTTATGTCCACACAACCCTATCACGTGGTTGAGTTAGAAGAGTTTTTCCAATTAAAGTGCCGTTTCGAAAAGAGATTATTTATTATTTGGAGTCGCCACTTGGAAATGAGTTTTGGTGTTCCAAGTCACCTTTTATTTGAATCCCCTTTCAAAAGGAAGGTTTGACTCTTATTTAATGGTCTACGAAAACAGAAGACTGAGTAAGGAATTCTGTTGACCAAGGGGAAGGTGTAAGGCACCCCTCGAGTCTCGTGGTTCTAGCACGGTCGCTTTATTGACTAATGTTCGGCTTAATCAATTCTTGACTATTCTTGTATTTTATTGATTATGACTTATTTATTACCGCTTAATTAATTATTATATTTTATTAATTATGTTCACCAAGATGTAGAACGCACACAAGGTCCTTCTTTGAAATTAAATGTTCAACCAAGATACAGAATGTACACATGGTTATAATATAATTATTTTAAATCTTAAGGCATCGAGACGCGGAATGCGCACATGATCATTTCATTATTTAAGCATATCAATCCAAGGTTCGGGTATGAACACATGGGCTAATATTTAAAGTGCGTCTAAAGCTTTTATGGTATTTTAGAGTATTTCAATTATTTTCAGATTCAAGACATCTATTTTTATAATTTGTTGTTATTAAGATTATTTTGCGAAAGTTGCGCGAACACAGGCCTAGGTTTATTTTGGCAATTGCAATCATGTCACGCGAAAATGTACACAATCACGAGTCGATTTAATTAAGTACGCTTAAAGCATAGTTTAAAGTTATCTGTGAAGGCTTCATCATTACTCATTACTACCCATAAATTATTAAATAGTACTTAGTAATTGTATGAGAACATGGAAAAGATAGAAATTAATACACAGGGAAACTTAAGAAGACACAACACATTGATATTCAAACAGGGATAATAGTTAAGATTTATTTAGCGCGGAAGGCCTGCCTACAGTCAAAGACTACATATAAGGAGAAAATGGCATAGCCTCAATGGTCTTATAATATGTATGACCAACAGAAAGATACATAGTCTTCAAAAGTTCAACTAAGAGAAATCCACATTGCATAATTACCAGTTCCAGTAGAACTCATATTACCCCATACCGTCATACACTTCAAATATGAAACATGGGGGAAAATCGGATGAGTTTAATATATGAACCAAACTTGAAAGAAGAATAAGCATAATACTGTTTAAGTAAGAAATGAGACTAACAAGCTAGTTTTTTCAATTAAAAATACAGGATTCCATTACATTGCTTTTGAATTCAAATAAGTAGATCCCTTTCATGTTCAACTCCAACAGAAGCATACAAATTATTTTAGGAAAAATATTAATCACATGTTTAGATTTGAAGGAAAATGAGCGTGAGTTTTAAGAAAATAGGGAGAATGGATTAACATTCCTTGAATAGCACAAACAGAATACTTACTGGAACCTAATGCAACGGTTCTTTATATATCCATGAGAAGAAAAAGAGGAAAATGAATCGTATCAATCACTTAAACTACTCAAAACGCACCTGAATGCGATCAACTTTTGATTTAATATGTTCAGGAAATGAATACAGACAGACCGGCGTCGGAATTTGAAAGTGCGATAAAAAATGAACAGGTCAACAACAATCAAAACCGAAACTGCGAATAGGACCTCGGATGAAAACCTTCTAACTCGAAACGGATTTTCGGAAATCGAACTTCGATTGCGCTTGAACAGTGGTGGAAATCAACTATTAGTGATGATTTGCGGCTGCCAGTTCTCTTTTTTCTGTGTTGTTCGTGTGTGTGTATCTGGGCGTTACTTGTGTGTGTGTATTGATCGATCCGACAAAGATTAGAATATTTTCCCCTCTCTTTTAACTCAAAATTGCTGCTATATATAAAAACCATTCTCTCCCTAAAGGGTTTGTTAGCATTAGAATATAATGGAGTAAGTAATGGGGTTTAATGGGGGGAAGAACATGAATCATGTAAAGAGTGGGGGAGAGGGACGTGAGGGAATGGGGAAAAGTGGAAGTGAGTTATGTGAAGAGTGGGGAGTTATGCTTAGAAAAGTGGGGATAATGGGATTAGTAAAAAAAAAGTCAGATTTTTTTTGTTAAAAACACTTTATCTATTAAAGTTCATTTTTTTTAAAGATAGATTAAATTATAAAGATAAGAAGATTAACCAAATTTTTTTATATTATAGGAAAATTAAATATTTACGTATACTTTAAATGATACTAAGAAAAATTCTATAGCTTACTTATTAACATTATAATTAAAAGGGACCATATATATATATATATATATATATATTATGTACATATATATTTGTGATTTTCCTTTTATATATATAAATAGAAATAAAATTTATACTCTAAACATGTGAGTATTATTTTATTTTTTTTCAAGTAAAATCTACTAAGAGTAAGATAAAAGTTTAAAACATCAAGATTAGACCTAAAAGAAATATTTACACTTAAATAGTATAAAATTTGAATGTGGTAAAAAATTAGTTATTCACGTGACAAATTCAATATTTTATAATTTTGTGTGTTTGTTTTATAATTTAAATTCATAATTTTTAATAACTTAATTGTACAAAGTTTGTATTTTCAACTACCAGTATAAGATACTTAAACTACAAGGATTCTACGCTAAAATATTATACTTTACTGTGCTAAAAGGCTCTACATTTTACTACGCTAAAAGGCTCTACAATTTACTACGCTAAAAAATAATATAAACTAAATATGAACAACAAATACATTTTAATCACATAACATTCACAAAAATACATATAACATACTAGTTTCGCAAATAAAACACAACACGACATGAAAACACAAATATATAAGTCCGGATATTAACAAACAAATTTATTTCACAATTGTTTTTATATAAAACGCTAATATCTAAATCCGGATAAATGCAACATACTAGTTTCGCAAATGAAACACAAAACGAAATAGGAACACATTCAAATCAACTAATATGCATTATTATACAAGTTTCAA
>ML284412.1:716-26473 GCA_005239495.1 Nicotiana undulata
GGATTGGGTGTTGTTGAAAATAATCGGGAATATGGTTTGGAGTTTATATCTCAATTTTGAGGGGTTTTGGTGAAGATTAGACTTGGTTTTGACTGAATTTCAGATTGAATCTCGAAGAAGAAGAAGACATATTGCAGAAATTGTAGATAAATTATCGATAAATTGTAGATAATTATAGTTAAATTGTAGATAAAATGTAGAGAAATTATTAGTTAAATTGTAGATTGTACATAATCACAAAATTGAGTGAACATATTCAACTACAAAATTAAATACAATCACGACAGCATAATAACTACGTTTAATATAACTACAAAATTTTCTCTTCATCTACAAAAATTCAACAAAAAAATTACAAATAAACTACAAAGTCAAACAGATCTCAATATCGTTTCTACTACAATTAAACTACAATTACTTGTCATTATTTGTTGAATAAATAGATTTTAATTATTTTATGCCTTTCAAAAATTCTGGTTTGTTTTGACAAAGAACACATCAATAGGAGAGAACACACAAAGAGCTGGAGGAATAGGTTGCTGCCCAGAATGAGAATGTGAAGGAAGGAATAGATAGGAGAGAGGGATTAGGAGTCATAAGGAACCAATCAGGAAGGAGTTCAACAATAATGAACACAAGTAACAACAAATGGTATAGGAGTATTTTAAGGAGAAGACAACAAAAGGAAAAGAAATACTGGAAACAGTCGCACTTAGCATGATAAAGAAATATATTCTTGTATCATCAATATAGAGTCCAAGTTACGGATGTGGGGGGAGGGGGGTGAGCTGAGAGGAAAGAGAAACGTGTATTAATTTGTCCTATAATTAAGCCTAAAATAAATGCTTAATTAATTATACTCTTAATTTAAATTATGGTATATGATAGGTAATTAAGTATACTAACTGTAATTATCTCTAATCTTAAACATTGGAGGTAATAAAGTTTAATATATAGCATAGAAAGGTAAAACTTCCATTCATTCAAGATTAGGTCGGGAAGCTACAAAAATGTGCTGGAGAGAAGAAGTTTAGTTCCCATCTTTTTCCTTACGCAAAATTTGTTCATTTGGAGTAATCTCAAAAGATAAGCTTTGTTACATGTCAAGTTGTGTTTAAAATTTATACATGTCAAAGATCATATTTAAGATGTACTTGGTAACGAGAGTCTCGTTTCCAAAAGTGCGAAGATTTCATGCGTATCCATACTTAGACTGATTTTTGTTATCAACACTTTGATCAATGAAACTCGTGAACAAATTGAATAAAAATATTATGTTGAAATTTTTTCAAAAGTAAAACAAAAAATACTTTTTTTGTAATTATATTTTCTTTCATGGCTTTGTATTGCACTTTCACTTTTATAAAGTTATTTTTCTTCTCCAAGATTTAATACGACAAATTTTACAAAAAATAAACTTTATGGAATTTTCTTATAAAATTTCGAATCCCATTCTCATAGGGATTGAAGTGCCGAAGTACAACTCCGCTCCTTGGTTCGATTGGACTTTCACGTCCTTATGGACTTTATAATTCCAATTCCAAATTGGAGAATAAATTAGTGAAAATTATACGGGGTGTCTTATTTGGCCGTCCTTATTTAACCTATATTTACTTTTTAAAGTTTTTTTTAACTTGTATCCAATGTTCAAACAATTTCAGACTTCTGTCTCCTCCTCATTCGTTTTTGGATGCTGAAGATTGAGATATTATTTTGCATTCGAGCCTGATGATTCCTTGTCCCATTATGTTCAGTTTGGTCTTATTCACAATAATTTAACCTCTTAGATTTTTTAGCTTTATAGGCACATTGGTTTTTGGTTCTAATTTATTTGCAGTAACTTGTTTTCATGTCGAAAATATTTTTCATTCTTTTTTTATCTTTGAATTGAACAACATCAATCGCTGCTTATCATGATCTATTAAATTCATTGTTGTTTAGAATTCAGATTTAAGAATGCTGACATTTAGCAAATATAAACAAAAGCTTTAGCTCCTAGAATACTGAAGTTCAACAAATACAAAACAAACTTCAGCCCTGAAGTTCATCACAAACAGAACAAAGCTTCAGCTAAAACATGCTAAAGTTCAGCAAATACAGAACAAAGCTTCAGCTAAAATATGCTGAAGTTTAGCAAATACTGAACAAAGTTTCAGCTACTAGAATGCTGAAGTTTAGCAATTACAAAGAAAAGTTCAGCTAAACATGCTGAAGTTCAGCAAATACATAACAAAGTTTCAGCTACTAGAATGCTGAAATTCAGCACTTATAAACAAACGCTTCAGCTAAAACATGCTGAAGTTTAGCAAATACAGAACAAAACTTCAGCTACTAGAATGCTGAAGTTCAACAATTACAAACAAAAATTTCATCCAACACACATAGTTGTTTTATTAACTAATGTTTGCCATTTGCACTATGTACTGAAGTTTGCGTAATTGCCTTTGTAAGTTAGACCAAACTTCATGCAAAAATATCTGAAGTTTTGCTACACTTCAGGCAAAATTTTTTGCGACTTCAGACTTGTATGCCTGAAGTTACGCGAAAAGTGGGTATGCTTGCAATTTTTTTTGCAAAGTTGGTATAAGCTAAAACATGACCCAAAATGCGGGTATAGATACAAATGGCCGAATAAATTAACATTATATATAACTTTTATATAAATCAATATTAATTTATATTATATAATATAGAAGAGAGAAGAGGAGGTTGACCAAGGACATAATGATCATTTCAAATATATTAGTGCATTGTTTGCTTGTATATTAGGCTCAAAAGATTGGTTGTGGGTTTTTAATAACAGAAAAAATCAAAACTAACGTAGCCATAAGCTATTAAATTCTTTAGGGGGACCCTACTTTTGTGATGACCCAAAAGGTCATCCCGTGTAATATTTAACTAAAACTGTGTTTCGAAGCCCCGAAAGCCACGTTAATCTCACCTCGATGTGCGTGCGCATCCCGGACGCATAGCCGGGAAGCCTTTATGTGGAAATTTGATAAAAAGTTGAATTTACGATAATTAATTAAATAAAGTTGACTTTGGTCAATATTTTTGGTAAACAGACCCGGACCCGTGATTCGACAGTCTCGGAGGGTCCGTAGGAAAATATGGGACTTGGGCGTATGCCCGGAATCGAATTCCGAGGTCCCAAGCCCGATAAATGAATTTTTAAAGAAAATTATTTTCTTGAAAAATACAAGGCTTTTGAAAATGAAATTTGATGTGAAACCTGTGTGATCGGGCCCGTATTGTGGTTCCGGAGCCCAGAACAGGTTCAATATGTTTATTATGAGTTATATGTATAATTTGATAAGAAACGGACTAAGTTTGACGTGATTCGGACAAAAAGTGAAAAATATGAGATTTTAAGATGTTGTGAAATACTACAATGATTTCGAGGTCTAATTCGTTGTGTTTAATGTTATTTTGGTAGAGTAACTGCACGAGTGGGTCCGTAGGATATTTTTGGTAGAGTAACTGCACGAGTTCGTCTTTAGGTGGACCCTACTTTTGTGATGACCCAAAAGGTCATCCCGTGTAATATTTAATTAAAACTGTGTTCCGAGGCCCCGAAAGCCCCCGTTAATCTCATCTCGATGTGCATGCGCATAGCCAGAAAGATTTTATGTGGAAAGTTGATTAAAAGTTGAATTTACGATAATTAATTGAATAAAGTTGACTTTGGTCAACATTTTTGGTAAACGGATCCGGACCCGTGATTCGACGGTCCCGGAGGGTCCGTTGAAAAATATGGGACTTGGGCGTATGTGTAACGACCCGATCCGTCGTTACGTAAAACCTGCATTATAATTATTGTTATTGATGTTATAGATTGGTTATAATGTAATTGATGTATTAGAGTTGATAGGCTTGAACTCAGAATGGTTGTAGTGAAAGTTTAGTCAATTAGCCTTTAAAACTAGCCTTAAAGTGAGAAAAGTCAACTGAGAGTTGACTTATTGGAAAATGACCTCGGAATGCAGATTTATGGTTCGGATAGTTTCGTTAGGTGATTTGGGACTTAGGAGTATTTTCAGAATAATTTTGTGATGTCCGGTGTAGAATTAGGCTTGAATTGGCGAAAGTTAGTTTTTGGTGATTTTCGGTCGGTAGTGAAAAACAGGCTATCGGGGTCGGAACAATTTCGTAATGTCATTTTGGACTTTTCTGCAAAGTTTTAGGCCAATCGGAGTTGATTTGGATAGTTTCGGCATCATTGGTGAATTTTAGAAATTTCAAAGTTCTTAGGCTTGAATCCGATATAATTTTGGTGTTTAGATGTTAGTTTTGGTGTTTCGAGAGTGCGAGTAAGTTTGAATGATGTTATGAGATGTGTTGGTATATTTGGTTGGGGTCCCGGGCTCGGGATTGATTTCGGGTGGCTAACGGGCATTTTTGGACTTAGAACAATTGCTGGTTTTCTGGTGTCAGTGCAACAGATTTTTACTCTCTGCGATCGCGTGGGGAGAGCCGCGATCGCATAGAGAAGTTTGAGAGGGGGAAGAATTTACACTCTGCGATCGCATAGGTGTGCCCGCGATCGCAGAGGTCGAGCAGGTAACCCAGTGCGGTCGCGTGAGGAAGAGTGTGATCGCGTAGGGTTGTTCTAGGCGCGTGGGGTCGTTGGTCAAAAGCACTGTGCGATCGCGTGCCTGGGGATGCGATCGCGGAGGTCGAAGTGAGTGCACTGTGCGATTGTAGGGGAAAAGCTGCGATCGCGAAAAATAATTAACTGGGCAGTATTTAAATATTTCCTCCGCGACTTAAACCTTTTTTTACACCATTGTTGTACAAAAAAGAGCTCTTGGGGGAGGGGGCAATTTTGAAGAGGGAAATCCTTGTTCTTCATATAGGTAAGTATTTTGATCATTAAAACTCGATTATGGATGATTATAAAACATAAAACCAGTGTAAATTCATGAAAAATCAGTAGAAAAATTGGGTTTAGGGCTTAAGATTATGAGATCTTCAAGGGTCGATTTGAGGGGTCAAACGAACTCCGATTTTGGTTTTCTTTATATGAACGGACTCGTGAGAGGACGAAGAACACTTTTGTATAAAAAATTCTGAGTTTCGGGACACGGGCTCGGGGGTCGGGTTTTGACCGGTTTCGGATTTTTGGGTTAAATTTGATATATTTCGATTGGAAATTGTTCCTTAAGCTCATATTGATGATAAAAATATGAACTTGGTAGATTTGGAGCCTTCGGAGGTTGATTCGAGAGGCAAGCGCATTGCAGAATAATTCCGGGCTAGTATTGAGGTAAGTAATCTCTTTAAATCCTGTCCTAAGGGTATGAAACCCCGGACTATGCACCCTTTCACAGGTTTTGAAATAAAAAGGTGGAAACGTTGGAAACATCTTTCCTATTTAGGCGACTATTGAGTAGCGAAACCGATTTTTAAGCCTTTGCTTAAATAGTATTTATATATTATGATATGTTTTGGGCTATAAGCCATGTTTGGGGCCTAGTGCCGACCTGTTTACCCTTTGGGGGATGTGTTTACTATATTTTCCTCACTGATATGTTATGATTTTTCACTCAGTCTTTTCTGTGAAATTGTTTCGACACTCAGAGTATTTTGATACCACTTCTTGAAAATGAAATACTGTTTTTGGGTCGAGAACCCGGTATATTATGGCCTGAAGGGCAAATTGAGTGTGTCTGAATGAGGGAGGATGCTGGCCTATATTGTGAGGATGATATGATATGAGTGAGGCTGCGGGCCTATGTTGTGTGTGATTTATGCCATGCTTTGTCTTATTATAGCGCTTGGGCTGTAGGAGCCCCTCCGGAGTCTGTAACACACCCCTAGTGAGCGCCGATACCGATTGAGTGATGCCCGCGAGGCTTATGATGAGTGGTTGTGAGGATGCCTGATGGGCAGAGTGATTGTGAGGTTGCCTGATGGGCAGAGTGATTGTGAGGTTGCCTGATGGGATGATACTGAAAGCTATTGTTACAAGAAATGATTAGCCCGGGGGGGCAGTTTTATGAAGATTTTTACTGAGTATTCAAATTGTGATTTACTTCGTTTTCAAACTGAGTTTTACTGAGGATTTCAATGATATATATCGATATTTATTTGTTCTCAAAGGTTTTCTAGAAAGTGATTTCGAACTTATAAAATTGCTAAACACTACTTGGTGACTTGATGTTTTACTGGTTTGTGGGATTGCGTACCTGTTCTGTGTGTTTATATTACTCAGACTACGATTTATTTTCATTACTACTGAGTTGGCATACTCATAAAGACTCCATGTGCCTCTGTGCACAGATCCAGGTACTAGCTCGCAGCAGTAGCTGACGCATGTTCGATAGCAGCTCACGGGATTTCGAGGTAGCTGTCCAGCGTCCACAGCTTCTCCACTTCCCTTCCTTATTTAGTTTCAGTAATTGATTCATAGACATATATTATAGTTTTAGCAGAGTTAGATTTACTTATTCCTAGATGCTCATGACTATTGACTTCAGTTCTGGGAGGTTGTTTAGTTCATTATTGGGGGTGCTAGACTTATATAATTTATTTCTTTATTATGACTGTTGTTTATTATTAAATTATGCACTATGATAATTGAACAAATGCATAGTAAGATGATGGTTGGCTAGCCTAATTCCATGATAGACTCCATCGCGGCCCGTTAGTATTTGGGATCGTGACAGTATGCCTAGAATCGAATTCCGAGGTCCCAAGCCCGAGAAATGAATTTTTAAAGAAAATTATTTTTCTGAAAAATACAAGGCTTTTGAAAATGAAATTTGATGTGAAACTTGTGTGATTGGGCCCGTATTGTGGTTCCGGATCCCGGAATAGGTTCAATATGTCTATTATGAGTTATATGTATAATTTGGTAAGAAACGGACTAAGTTTGACGTGATTCGAACAAAAAGTGAAAAATATGAGATTTTAAAATGTTGTGAAATACTACAATGATTTCGAGGCCTAATTCGTTGTGTTTAATTTTATTTTGGTAGAGTAACTACACGAGTGGTTCCGTAGTATGTTTTCGAAGTTGCGTGTAAATTGGTGTTGAGTCCCGACAGCTCGGGGGGTGGGGGGGGGGGGGGTTTGGGGNCGAGGCCTAATTCGTTGTGTTTAATTTTATTTTGGTAGAGTAACTACACGAGTGGTTCCGTAGTATGTTTTCGAAGTTGCGTGTAAATTGGTGTTGAGTCCCGACAGCTCGGGGGGTGGGGGGGGGGAGAGTTTCGGGTAGGTTCCGGGGTATTTTTAGACTTAGAACTCAGCAGTTGCAGATTAGAGAGGTCAAGTATCTGAACCTGTAGCGTAGTCCGCGGTGGACCTTCGCGACCGCGGTCGCTCTAGCGCGGACCGCGGTCGCTCTAGCGCGGACCGCGGTGGTGGTGGTGGTGGTGGGGGTTCAGAGAGGTTCTTGCAGTTGAGGCCTTCTTGGCCGCGGTCGCTCTAGCGCGGTCCGCGGTGGAGGCATGGGAGAGGTATATATAAACGATATTTTCAGTTATTTTCTATTTTTCAAAACCCTAAAACATAAGAGGCGATTTTCTAAACACTCCTTCTTCTCCAAAACATTGGTAAGTGATTTCTAATTCATTTTATTTACTCCTTAACTTCTTTTTACAAGATTTCATCCTAGAATCTAGGATTTTCATGGGGGTAATTGGGAATTTTGGGTAAAATCTAAGAATATCGAAATTTGGGAATTTAGACCTCAATTTGGGGTCGGATTCCAAAACTAATTATATACCCGGGCTCGGGGGTGAATGGATAATCGGGTTTTTGTCCGAATTTCGGGTTTGGACCAAGCGGGCCTAGGGTCGATTTTTGACTTTTGGGAAAAACTTTCGAAAACTCATTTCTATGCATTAGAACTTATTCATTTAGCATTTATTGATATAATTAAGTAACTTGTGGCTAGATACGAGCGAGTTGGTGGTGGAATCAAGAGGTAAAGCAGTAGTAGAGGCTTGATTTGTGCTCGTGGCATCGAGGTAAGTGTTTGGTCTAACCTTAACTTGAGGGATTAGGTAAAAAGTCCTATTTGCTATGTGATTATCCATGTCCAACGTATAGGTGAGGTGAAGAGTACCTATATGTTGTGGTCAATTCATGCTCGTGAGTCGGTTTTGAGGTATTACATGTTTTTCTTCAATATTTATTGTGTTTTGAAGCAAATTTCATGTCGAAAGTATGCAATTGTTGAAAATACCTGATAAGGACATGTGATAAGTTGTTTTCAGTTGAGGATTGTTTTGTTGAGTCATGTACTCGGATGAGATTGATTATAGCTGAGTCCCATGCCAGGGCGATATTATTGTTGTTGTTGTTCCCTTGCCGGGATGAAGTGAGTTATGATTCATATTGATGATTATCTTTGCCTTGTTGTTGTTGTTGATATTGTTTGGGTGAGGAAGAGTGTAAAGCACGAAGGGTGATGCTGTGCCATTCATTCATTGCATGGTGAGGATGAGAGTAAAAGCACGAAGGATGATGTCGTGCCATTCATTTATTTATTTATTGCAATGTGAGGAAGAGAGTAAAAGCACGAAGGGTGATGCCGTACCATAATTTTTCATTTATAGCACGAAGGTTAATGCCGTGCCATTCATTTATTCATTGCATTGTGAAGATGAGATTAAAGCACGGAGGGTGATGCCGTGTACATATTTGTTTGCGTTGCTACCTTCCGTTAATTTTCATTTTGTTATATTGAGTCCTTGTTCAGTTATTTGTTATTGTTTATCTCTTGTTTTCCCCAGCATATCCCCCATCCCCCTCGTACTTACCTGTTATTTCTTGTTACTATCTGTTGTATATTGTAGAACTGTACATGTATATGTTGTTGTCGTGTCTATCCTCGTCACTACTTCGCCGAGGTTAGGCTCGACACTTACTCAGTACATGGGGCCGGTTGTATTGATGATACACCTGCACTTCTCTATGTTGTGCAGATTACGCAGCTGGACCCAGTGGACACTGACAGAGGGAGTATTCTTCAATCCACACATGAGACATCAAGGTAGACCCGCAGGTGTTCGTGGGCCTTGGCGTCACCATCTATCTGTTCATTTCTGTCTATTGGTATTTCCAGGCAGTTGTACTTTTTCTTTCCAGACCATTGTTGTAGAAATATTAGATCGTTCGTGAGGATTTGTGACACCAGTTCTGGGGGTTCATGTACGGAAATTCTCTTAACACTGTTATATCAAGTTGATAATTTCTAGCTTCCGCAATTTAGTTTAAATATTCATGCCTATTGTTTCATTGTTAGATATCTTAAACAAGGAAAATGGTAAATTTAACCAAAGCGTTGGCTTGTCTAGCGGGTTCAACGTTAGACGCCATCACGGCCTGAAGGTGGGGTTTGGGTCGTGACAACTTTCCATTCAATCTTCACTATCTTCATTAAATGCATTACTTGATTGTTATTATTATTTTTTCAATAAGTACCTATAACTAGAAAAACTACATGTTTGGTAATTTTATAATTTAAATGTTCACATGATTAAAAATACTATGGTCACATATATTTATATATGACAATTCTATTATTTCCTTGAGAAATATTAATTCATTTATTTTATTTATTAACTATTTCATGTAAAGAAAATTTAATAAAAAAAATTAGTGATAATTTTTGTAGATTTACATTCAGATGTTATTGTATCATTATCAATTGATATCATTTTATACATTGTTCTCATTAAATTGCAATTTCAATTGGAATACTTTACAAAATTAGGAAAAAAGAATATTTAAGAATAAAATATAATTTCAAGTCCCCTATTTTATTTGTAGAATTATTAAAATTTGTTCAAAGTGTATAGTAAGTATCCCCTCTCTAAAATATGATTTGAGAATATTTGAAGTAAAAATTAAGATAATTAATTTGTGATTTTTTTTAAAAATCATTATATATTAGGAAATACGAGAAGTGTCATCACACATATTATACTTTTCCTTCTATGATCGAAGTTAGTTGGATACTTCCTCTATTCAATAAGAATTCAACATTATATAAATTTCAAAATACTTAAATATATAATTAATTATTTTTAAAATTTCCATTATATAGAAGAGAGAAGAAGAGGTTGACCAAGGGCATAATGGCCATTTCAAATATATTAGTGCATTGTTTGCTTGTATACTAAGCTCAAAAGTTTGATTGTGAGTTTTTAATAACAGGAAAAATCAAACCTAACGTGGCCATAAGCTATTAAATTCTTTAGGTGGACCCCACTTTCCATTCAACCTTCACTATCTTCATTAAATGCATTACTTGATTGTTATATTATTTTTTCAATAAGTACCTTTAAATAGAAAAATGTGATGACCCAAAAGGTCATCTGACGTAAATTAAGCTATATCTTTGTTCTGAGAGCCTCCGTTAGCCTCACCTCGATATGCGTGCGCAACCCGGGCGTGCCGGGAAGCCTATAGTGAAAAACTGATAAAAGAATGAGTTTTGATAATTAATAAATAAATATAGTTGACTTTGGTCAACATTTCTGATAAACGGACCCATACCCGTGATTCGACGGTCCCGGAGGGTCCGTAGGAAAATATGGGACTTGGGCATATGCCCGGAATCGAATTCCGAGGTCCCAAGCCCGAGAAATGAATTTTTAAAAGAAATTGTTTTCTGAAAATAATAAAGGAATGTGAAAGTGAATAATTATGTGAAAACCTCGTTACCGGGTCTGTATTGTGGTTCCGGAGCCCGGAACAGGTTTATTATATATTATTTGTCCTATATGTGGAATTTGGTGTAAAGCGGGCGTGAATTGAGTGGTTTCGGATCAAAATGAGGTTTTGAGGTTTCAAAGAATTTGAAATGTGACTTGGAAAGTGATGTTATGTTACCGAGGTCCGAATGAGATTCCGAGACTGGGAATAGTTCCGTGGTGTTATTTATAACTTGTCTGCAAAGTTTGAAGTCGTTCCGAGCAGTATAGGCCAGTTCGGCGTATTGAAGTGAATTCTAGAATCTTAAAGTGTTTAAGTTTGATTAATTAGATTTTGAGGTTTGATTCATGGTTTTTGATGATATTTTAATGATTTAAAAGCTTGAACAAGTCCGTAGGATATTTTGGGAGTCGTGTGTGTTTTTGGTTTTGAGCCCCGAGGGCTCGGGTGAGTTTTGGGTGGCTAACGGGATGGTTTCAAGTTAGAAAATCTGGTGTAACTGCATTTTGCTGGTGTCTGGTGTTTCCTTCACTGCGATCGCAACCATTGATTCGCGATCGCATAGGCTTAATTGGGGGAAACAAATTGTTGTTCTCTGCGATCGCACGTTTACCTCCGCGATCGCAGACTTATGCCCAGATGCTCTCCGCGATCGCATCCCGCTTTCCGCGATCGCATAGCGTGTCAGTGGAGTCAGGTGGGGGCTGGGTAGTATCTCTCTACAATCGCATAGTTTTGTCTGCGATCGCAGACGCCTGGTCCGTTCCTTCCGCGATCGCATTCCCCCTTCTGCGATCGCATAGTAGCACAACTTCAAGCTCTGCGATCGCAGCCCCTTTTCCGCGATCGCAGAGGACAAAATCGCCCAGTTATTTTAAGTTCTAAAAACAGAATACTCCATACGGGACCTCACCATTTTCAGCCTCCTTCTCCCCCTCCAACCTCCATTGTCGACCCCCCAAGCTAGGAACCTTTAATAAACCTTTGGGTAAGTGTTTCCTACATCGTCTTCTTCCATTTTCCATCATTAATCACTAGAAAACTAGGTCTAAAATCATAAAATCAAGTGGAAAATTGGGTTTTGGGGGTAGTGTTAGGTTTTTGGGTAAATTGGATGATTCAACCCAATTTGGGGTCGAATCTTAAAACAAATTGTATATTCCTAATCGTGGGGTTATGGGTGATCGGGTTTTGGTCCGAACCTCGAGTTTCGACCACGTGGGCCCGTGGTCAAATTTTGGAATTTTAGGAAGAATGATTAGAAATGGGTAATTAGGCTATGGGTTTGAGTTATTGAGTCATTATTGATATACTTGAGTTGAATATGTCTAGATAATATCGTTTCGGAGCCGGATTATAAAGGAAAGGCGGTGTTAGAGGGTTGATCGCTCTATTTTGGACCCGAGGTAAGTGACTTGCCTAACTTCGGTGAGGGAATAGGTATTGTTTGCTACGTGTTTACCTGTTAATCATGTTCGTTGCATAGGTAGAGTGACGAATACCTATGTGATGAGAGTCTAGCATGACAGTGAGTCTAATATGATAGAAATCGTAGATTTCCTTCCATGCCTTTTATATTATGACATTGCTATTATTTGTAAGAGGATGTTGTTGTTTATGGTGAAAGAATGAGACGTAAGGTGTTGTTGAGGATGAATATTTGTTGTCAATTGTACTCTGTTGAGATTGGTATAGCTGAGATCCTTGCCGGGAAACTGTGTGTTTAATATTGATACCATCCCCCCCTCGTTGAACATTATTGTCTCGTATTTTATATTATATTGCATGTTTCCTTGCTGTTGATATTTATCTTGTTCTGGTAAGGAAGAGGGGTGATATTGTTATATATGCACGAGGGGACATGCCGTGCCGAGTGTTGATATTGTTATATATGCACGAGGGGACATGCCGTGCCGATTGATATTTATTATATACACACGAGGGGACATTCCGTGTTGAGATATTTGTGATATATGCACGAGGGGACATGCCGTGCCGATTTGATATTTGTGATATATGCACGAGGGGACATGCCGTGCCGATTGATAGTTGAGATTACGCACGAGGGGACATGCCGTGCTCTATTATTTAATTGATTTCTCTCATACTGATAGCTGTTCTCCGGTTTCCGTTTTTACTTTCCAGTCGTATTCTCACTGTACCGTTATGAATTAACTATTGTTTTCCTGTATCCCCAACATGTACACTCCATATCTTATTTTATCGTTTAAGCTCCGATATTGTTGCTGCTCTTTAATATCTTTCCCCCTATTTGTTTCCCATATTCCTCCTATTAGATCATACTTGGTTTCATTATCTGTTAATTCTTGTACATATATCTACTTAGACTAGGACATGTGATCGTATTATGCTAAGTCTAGCCTCGTCACGACTTCGGCCGGGGTTAAGCTTGGCACTTACTCAGTACATGGGGTCGGTTGTACTGATACTACACTGCACTTCCTTGTGTTGTGCATATCCTGTTACCGGACACCGTGGAGCATTCTGAGGGAGATACCTTCAGTCCACGTCAGAGCTTCGAGGTATACACTGGCGTCCGTGGATCCCGAGGCTTCTTCCCGTTATCGTTTCATTGTCTTTCTTCTTTATTTCCAAGACAGTGTTGCACTTTCATTCCAGACTTGTATTTAGAATTCTAGTAGCTAGTCCGTGAGATTGTGACACCCCGGTTTTGGGACTTTACGTTATTTCATGATTGTTATGTTCTTCCTTTCCGCATTTAAAGTTTTGTTATTTTTATTATCGATGTTTGAAGGATTCTGTTGGAAATATGAGAAAGGGAAGAGTATGTTATCGATTTTCGGCTAATCGGTTGTCCCACTATTATCTCAGTACGTGATGGAAATTGGTTAAAGTTGATAAGTTAGCGTTTATTCCGTATTAAATGGTTTTAAATCACTGTTTGCAAGTTATACGTTGGCTGGCCTAGCGGGTTCAACGTTAGGCGCAGTCACGGCCTAAAGGGTGGAAATTTGGGTCGTGACAAAAAATTACATGTTTGGTAATTTTATAATTCAAATGTTTACCTGATTAAAAATACTATGGTCACATACATTTATATATGGCAATTCTATTATTTCCTTAAGAAATATTATTTCCTTTATTTTATTTGTTAACTATTTCAGGTAAAGAAAAATTTAATTGAAAAAAATTAGTGATAATTTATGTAGATTTACATTCACATGTTATTGTATCATTATCAAATGATATCATTTTATACAATGTCCTCATTACATTACAATTTCAATTGGAATACTTTACAAAATTAGGAAAAAAGAATATTTAAGATAAAATATAATTTCAATGTCCCCCTTTTTATTATAGAATATTAAAATTTGTTCAAAGTGTATAGTAAGTATCCCCTCTCTAAAATATGATTTTAGAATATCTGAAATAATTATTATTTCAAAGAACCAAAAATACTTTTTCATCAACTATTTGGGAATAATATTAATATGCTTTATTATTCAATTTTGATTAGTATAAAAATAAAAAAGTAACACATTAACACCACTGAAAATGCTAAAAGAATTCATTCAATTTAAACAATGAGAAAAATACATGACGACTTATTTTTCAACTGAAATTTTAATCATTATTCTATAGAAATTAATTTAAGGTTTGGTGGTGCAAAAAATTTTAAAATAAAAATGTAGTATGTAAAAATAACTCAAATTCTACTTGAATTATTATTTAATCATTATATAATAAAGTATCAAACTTCGACAAGTATTTCAAAGTGATTGGTATAGTGATCCTATTTCAGAAAAATTAAACACATAATGCAAAAGATAAATAACAATACAGGTAATCATGATTCTATATGTTATTACACAAAGGCCTATTCTCTTTCTTCTTTCCCAAAAGGCGTAGAAAGCGTGTAATTAGCAATAGACCAAGAAATATTAAAAGGAAGAAAACAAAAAGAAAAAAAAGAAGAAGCAACAATTGGGCCCGTGCATTGCACGGGTACATCATCTAGTATATAAGAGAAATAATTTAGTTTCTATTCCGAATGGAGAACTTCAATTTGTTCACAATTTTAATTATATCCTTTATGCTAACAGAGAATTTATAATATTTCATTTGGAATAATACTATGTCACGACCCGAAATCCCACCTTTCAGGCCGTGACTGCGTCTAACGTTGAACTTACTAGACAAGCCAACGTACACCACATTTTGACCTTGATAAAACAACGTAACAGTATTTAAAATCATTAACCTTCAAATGATTACTGAAATAACTCGAATTCATTAACGTTCAATCTTTACCGAAAACATCCCACACCATTAACTTTCAAATCTTTGCTGAAACATCTCAAATTACTTCAAACGTTTCTACTACAGAAAAGCAATAATATCCCAAAACGCAAAACGAAATAATAAAGACAACAATATCGCAAACTCCCAAAATCGGGGTGTCACAACCTCACGAACTAACTAAACTGAGTGCTAAATACAAGGTCTGAAAGGAATATATAATTGTCTTGAAACTAGAAGAAAAGGTAAGACAATGAGGAATCCAAAAGCGGGAGAGACACCAAGGGCCACGAACGCCAGCAGGTATACCTTGAAGCTCTGGGTGGACTGAAGGTGACTCCCTCAATGCGGTCCACTGGGTCCGGATGCGGGATCTGCACAACATCAAGAAGTGCAGTGTAGCATCAGTACAACCGACCCCATGTACTAACACATGCCCGCAACATATCCTCCAAAACCTGAATAGTGCGTTCGGACTGTTCGTCCATCTGAGGATGAAATGCTGTGCTCAATTCAATCTGTGTGCCCAACTCTCGCTGAAATACCCTCAAGAAATGGGAGGTAAACTGAGTACCTCGGTCTGATATGATAGATAAAGGCACACCGCAATCTGACAATCTCTCTCACATAGATCTGAGCTAACTTCTCCGTTGAAGATGAAACCGCCACCAGAATGAAATGTGCTGACTTGGTCAGCCTATCCACCACAACCCATACTGCATCAACCATCCTCTGAGTTCTTGGAAGCCCAACTACAAAATCCATCGTGATACGCTCCCACTTCCACTCGGGAAGCTGAATCTGCTGCATCAAACCACCGGGTCTCTGGTGCTCATACTTAACCTGCTGACAATTCAAGCACCGAGCTACATAAGACATAATATCCTTCTTCATTATACGCCACCAATAATGCTGCCGCAAGTCTTGGTACATCTTCGCGGCGCCCGGATGAATGGAATACCTGGAACTGTGGGCCTCCTGCAATATTAACTCACGAAGGCCATCAACATCAGGAACACATATACGTCCCTGCAATCTCAAAACTCCCTCAGCATCAACTGTGACCTGCTTGGCACGTCCGTGCCGAACCGCATCTATAAGAGCACACAAATGACGATCATCATACTGCCTGGTGCGAATACGATCATATAATGAAAAACGAGCGACGATATGGGCCAAAACACTTCCAGCCTCAGAAACCTCCAATCTGACAAATCGATTGCTAACGCATGAACATCCAAAGCCAATGGTCGCTCACCAACTGATAGATAAACCAAACTACCCATGCTGACTGACTTCCGGCTCAAAGCATCGAACACCACATTGGCCTTTCCCGGATGATAGAGAATAGTAATATCATAATCCTTCAGCAACTCTAACCACCTCCTCTGCCTCATATTCAACTCCTTTTGCTTAAACAAGTATTGCAAACTCTTGTGATCAGTGAATACCTCACACGGTACCCCATACAAATAGTGCCTCCAGATCTTCAAGGCATGAACAATAGCTGCAAGTTCCAAATCATGGACTGTATAGGCTTTCTCATGAATCTTCAACTGACGGGAAGCATAGGCTACGACCTTCCCATCCTGCATTAACACTGCACCAAGCCCAACCCGCGAAACATCGCAATACATGGTATAAAAACCTGAACCTGAGGGCAGTACCAACACTGGTGCTGTGGTCAACGCTGTCTTGAGCTTCTGAAAGATCGCTTCACACTCCTCAGACCACTTGAACTGCACACGTTTCTGCGTCAACTTGGTCATAGGAGCTGCTATAGATGAAAACCCTTCCACGAACCGACGATAATAACCTGCTAGGCCCAAGAAACTCCGAATCTCCGTGGCTGAAGTGGGCCTAGGACAATCTCTAACTGCTGAAACTTTCTTTGGATCCACCTGGATGCCCTCTGCCAACACAACGTGGCCCAAGAATTCCACAGAACTCAACCAGAACTCACACTTAGAAAACTTGGCATACAACTGCCTATCCCTCAGAGTCTGGAGAACGAATCTAAGGTGCTGCTCATGCTCCTCTCGGCTGCGAGAGTATATCAAAATATCATCAATGAAAACAATAACGAACGAGTCCAAATAAGGCCTGAATACCCGATTCATCAACTCCATAAATGCAGCGGGGGCATTAGTCAACCCAAACGACATGACCAAAAACTCATAATGCCCATAACGAGTGCGAAACTTGGGCACATTAGACGCCCTGATCCTCAACTAATGACAACCAGATCTCAAGTCTATCTTGGAGAATACCGTAGCACCCTGAAGCTGATAAAATAAGTCATCAATCCTCGGCAAAGGATACTTGTTCTTAATAGTAACCTTATTCAACTGCCGGTAGTCAATACACATCCTCATTGAGCCATCTTTCTTCTTCACGAACAATACTGGAGCACCCCAAGGAGAAACGCTAGGCCTAATGAAGCCTTTGTCTAACAAATCCTGTAATTGTTCCTTTAATTCCTTCAACTCTGGCGGAGCCATACGATACGGGGGAATAGAAATGGGCTGAGTGCCCTCAGCTAACTCAATACAAAAGTCAATATCCCTGTCGGGTGGCATACCCGGCAGGTCAACAGGGAATACCTCTGGAAATTCACGAACCACGGGTACAGACTCTATAGAAGGAGCCTCAGCACTAGAATCACGAACATAGGCCAAATAGGCCAAGCAACCCTTCTCGACCATGCGCCGAGCCTTCATATAAGAAATAACTCTACCAGAAGAATGACTAGGGGTCCCTCTCCACTCTAAACGAGGTACTCCTGGCAAGGCTAATGTCACTGTCTTGGCATGACAGTCCAAGATAGCATGATAGAGAGACAACTCAATCCACTAGTAAGTCTTTCCCGCGATTATCTAACTCCGAATGACTCGAATCTAGTCAAAACAACTTCATACTATAAATATAAACTATAGGAAACTATTCCGAACAATAAAGTTGCGCTCTTTAAAGAGAAACCAAAAGGCAACTCAAAAAGTCAATCCCGGGCCGCATCTCGGAACCCGACCAAAATAAAATCTAACGGCCATTCGATAACAAGTCCAATTATACAATAATTACTCAAATCCGACTTCAAATCGCCTTTCAAAGTCCCAAAATTTAGTCTAAGGAGTTTCACAATTTTCCCCAAATTTTCCAACTCAAAACACTAATTATATGAGGATTATGTAATATAGCCAAATCCGAGTTAGAATCGCTTACCCCGACTTACTTGAAATCCCTCAAAATATCGCCACAAACCGAGGTCTCTAGGTCCAAATGAAGAAAATGAGAATAAACCCTCGAAGATCCCTTTTCTGCCCAGTGATTCTCGCATCTGCGGGCTCATTGTTTGCACTTGCGACGCCGCACCTGTGAAAAATCTATCGTGCGGTTCTTATTAATGCCATGAAAATCTGCATTTGCGGAGCCTAGACCGCTCCTGCGGTCCTACACAAGGCCTTCCCAAATTCCACTTATGTGGAAGACAAGTTCGCGCCTGCTGAGGCACATCAACTCCCAGGCTTCGCACTTGCGAACCAGGCATGAGCAGCACCTTCTGCGCTTCTTCACTTGCACCAGTGAGTCCGCACCTGCGGAATTCCTACCGCAGGTGCGATGACACCAGAATAGGTGAAGCTTCAGCAACACTAAGTCCAAAATTTATTCCAATTTCAATCTGATTCACACCCAGGCCCCCCGGGACCCCGTCTGACTATACCAACAAGTTCTAAAATACATGACGTACCTACTTGAGGCCTAAAATCACATCAAACAATATTGATTCTATGAATCACAATCCAATTCAAGCCAATTGAAACTATGAACATCGAACTTCCAAAACTAACATTGAATTATACCAAAACAACTCCGTTTGACCTCAAATTTTGCACACAAGTCATAAATTACATAAAGAACATATTCCAACTTCTAGAATCAGAATCCGACCCCGATATGAATAAAGTCAACTCCCGGTCAAGCTTCTCAACCTTCTAGACCTTCAACTACCGAACTTTCGCCAATTCAAGCTGAAACAACCTACAGACCTCCAAATCAATATCTAAACATGCTACTAAATCCAAATTTACCATACAAAGCTGTTGGAACTAATAAAACTCCATTCCAGAGTCGTCTACATAAAAGTCAAACTATGGTCAACACCTTCAACTTAAACTTCCAATTTAGGGACTATGTGTCCCATTTCACTCCGAAACTCACCCGAAACCAAAACTAAACACCTCGACAAGTCAACTAAACACAATATACCATAGAGAAATCAATAAATAGGGGAATGAGGCTACGATACTCAAATCGACTGGCTGGGTCGTTACACCATCTTGATCAATCACTAATTCTATAAGCATTTAATCATACCCAATATCCTTTCAAGCATCGCTCTAGGGCCATAGGTATCTAGTATTAAAGTACAATAAATAAGTTGTCAATTATTATAATGATCTTTGGTCAAAGGAAAATCTTGCATCACATTCTTCCAGAGAATTTTCTATTGACAATTTATGGTAATTCTAACCATTAGGAATTATCTACTGAATCGATTCAATGATCATATCTCTATATGCATCATCTATTTATGTAACTTAGTTAAATAGATCAACTAATCTTTATCCGATAAAGACGAGCATATAAATATTGATCTAACCGAATTACTAATGTCCAAACTAATATCCTATAACGAAAAAAAAAGATTAAATTATAAGAAACTTTACTCTCATTATCACGACCTCCATCACGATAACAAGTCTCAAAATTTAATCAAGGATCTTATAAAATTAGTCAAGTAATCAATAATAATGATAAACAGATATCAAATGCCATAAATATTTAATGTGAAATAACGTTCACAAAATATGTTCAAATCACAACTATGAGATATCTAGGGCATATCTACTATATCCCTAACAATCTCCCACTTGGCTAGAGTCAGTCGCTCTTGTGCTTTATTTCCATTTTTCACTTGTGCTTGTCAAACTCCTTTGCACCAAGAGCTTCAATGATTTCTTTTATCAAGCGAACCTTCGCAGAACGTGTTTGGATTTTTTGTGTGATCTTGGTTCTGTTGCTTGAGAAATGGCTCCAGTATCATCACAAAACATTGGAACTGCACCTTCTATTGAAGGAACCACAACAGATTCAGTTAAGAACTTTTTCATCCACAAATCTTTCTTAACAACTTCACTAACTGCTATATATTTTGCTTCAACCATTAAATCAGTTACTGTAGCTTGTTTGGAACTTTTCCAACTTACTGCGCCACTATTTAAGTTGAATACATAACCAAAAATAGATTTGCTATCATCTATATCTGAAGAGAAACTTGCATCGGTATAAGCTTCAAGTTTCAACTCAAAATCTCCATAGATGAGGAATTGGAATTTAGTCCTTCTTAAGTACTTAAGGAGGGTCTTCACCACCTTCCAATGTACCTCACTAGGATTTTTCTGATATCAGATAGTCACTCCAATTGCATAAGTCAAATCAGGACGTGTACATGTCATGGTATACATGATAGCTCCCATTACACTAGCGTATGAGATCCTACTCATGTGTTCTCTCTCTTCAGGTGTTTTAGGACAATCCACCCTACTGAGAGTAATTGTAGTGCCTATCGATAAATAACCTCTTTTAGAATCCATGTTATACCTTTTTCAAATGGTATCAATGTACAAAGACTGGGAAAGCCCAAGCAACTTCCTCGATCTATCTTTATAGATCTTTATTTCCAATATGTATTTTTCTTCTCCCAATTCTTTCATGGAGAACTATTCAGATAGCCAAATCTTGGTACTTTGCAATGCCGATATATCATTTCCTATGAGCAATATATCATTAACATACAATACTAAGAATATAATTGTGCTCCCACTAACAAAATTGAACTTTCAATTGTCTTGTTAAAGCGAATATTACACTATAGGTTTTATCCTTTGAAGGTTCAACTAAAGTCAATACTTATTTTCCTTCATTGATTCCACTTATGATTTAATGGCATTTTGTATTTCTCATAGTCAGAACCTTGTATCACCTCTTCACAAGTCTTAAGGTCTCATCATTATGATCAATCTCATTTGATACATCATCTTGTATCATTAGATTTAATCCATTTGGTACATGACATTCTCGTGTAGGCCTTATAAGAGACTCTTGTATAACGTTCTCACCTTTTGTTGGATTTGGTTGTTCAATTTGGGTTTGAGCTAGTTCATTAACCTATCTTGTAACGACCCGACCAACCATTTTGAGAATTAACATCCCGTTCGGTGTCTTAAGGTCTCTACCAACTTTGTATCATGTATTATGACTTGCGTGTGTGGTCGAGTTCGATATTTGGATGCTTCGGGATTGATTTGGAAGGATGATTCTTACTTTAGGAGCTTAAGCATTAGGAGTTGATCGGAGTTTGAATTTTATGTAGATGACTCCAGAATGGTATTTGGATGATTTCAATAGCTTTGCATGGTGATTTTGGTTTTAGGCATGTGTTCGGATTTGGATTGGGAGGTCCATAGATTTCGTTGATGCATTTTGGTGAAAATTAGAAAGTTAAAGGTTTGGAAGGTTGAAAGGATTGACCGGGAGTTGAATTTATTGATATCTGGTTTGGATTCGATTCCGGGAGTTGGTATAGTTCCGTTGTGTCATTTGAAACTTACATGCAAAATCGGATGTCATTCCGAGTTGATTTGATATGATTCGACGCGAGTTGTAGAAATTGAAAGTTCATAAGTTCATTAAGCTCGAATTTGAGGTGCGATTCATAGCTTTGATGTTGCTTTATGTGATTTGAGGCCTCGAGTAGGTTCGCATTATATTATGGAACCAATTGGTATGATTAGACGGGGTCCCGGGGGCCTCACATGTGTTTCGGATGGGCTACGAACCATTTCCTTCTATTATTGGACTATTGATTTTTGTCACCTGGTGTTTTTCAATGCGATCACGATGAAGAATTCGTGTTCGTGTAGGGTCCTGTGGAATCTGAAACTTTTGTTCTGAGGTTTGAATACCTGAATTACATGTTGTATGATCGGTATTGAGGTGATGCACATGCTAGGTGACAGGCGTGTGGGCGTACATCGTAGAAATTTTGACTCGGTCGATTAAGTGGAATTGTGTAGTTGTCTGCATATTATTACTGTACTCTATGTGTTAGAGAATTTGAGGTGTGATTTATGTTAGAAATCATGTTTAGGCTATGTGCTGGTACTATTGGGACCCACAACAATTGTTCTTTTTTAGTTGAGTTATTTTTTTTATTTTGTAGTTATGTACTTAGTCGCATTCATCATCGCATATCATATCTCAGTCTCTGTTATCATTTATAGTCACTTCATGTATCATTGATTTTAAGTTGATTGACAGTCTCTGTTATCATTTATAGTCACTTCATGTTGATTGACATGAGTGTTGTGAGCCCGAGAGACTAGAGTGATCGATGATTGAGTGAGGCCGAGGGCCTGTTTGTGAGTGAGATTGATGGGATCAGGCTGCGCGCGACAGCGGGTACTATCGACTCATGATGCGATTGGGCTGCATGCAACACCAAGTATTATTGACTCATGATAGGATGGAGTTGCACGCTGCAACATGTATTATTGATTCATGATGGGATCAAGTTGTGCGCCGCAACATGTTTTATTAGCGCTTGGGCAGGATCCGCCCTTCCGGAGTGTGACATACCAGCAGTGAGTGCATGTACCGTACAATGCTGAGTGACGGAGTGTGATAAGTGAGAATTGAGACAGTCAGATTGAGTACTCTAAGAGCGTGAGTACGTGAGATTTTCATTGTATTGCATCACATGTGACATGGACATTAATGTGTAGATATAGTGTGATGACCCAAAAGGTCATCCTAAGTAATTCTAGCTAAATATGTGTTTCGAGGGCCTGAAAGCCTCCGTTAATCTCACCTCGATATGCGTGCGTAGCCGAGAAGTCTGTATGCTAAAATTTGATGAAAATAGAATTTTATGATAATTAAATGAATAAAGTTGACTTTGGTCAATATTTTTGGTAAACGGACCCGGACCCATGATTTGATGGGCCCGGAGGGTCTGTAGGAAAATATGAGACTTGGGCGTATGCCCGGAATCGAATTCCGAGGTCCCAAGCTCGAGAAATGAATTTTTAAAGAAAATTATTTTCTGAAAATAATAAAAGATTTTGAAAATGAATAATTAAGCGAAAACCGTGTTACCGGGCCTGTATTATGGTTCTGGAGCCCGGAACAGGTTTATTATATGTTATGTGACTTATCTGTGAAGTTTGGTGTAAAACGGACTTAGAATGACGTGTTTCGGATCCAAATTGGAAAAGTTAAGCTTTATGAAATTTTAAGAAAATTCTAAGAGTTTAGAGGTTTGATTCGATGATTTTGATGATATTTTTGTGATTTAAATGCTTGAATAAATACGTAGGATGTTTTGTGAGTCGTGTGTGTTTTTGGTTTTGAGACCCGAGGGCTCGGGTAGCTAACGGGGTGTGAAAAGAAGGAAAAATCTGGTGTTCTTGGCCTGTTTATGATGTATGGTGTAATACCCTTCGCGAACGCGAGGGGTAAATAATGTGGCTTGGGTTTTATTCTACGTGAACGCAGGGGTACGGTCGCGAACGCGGAGCTATGGGGGTACTTCTCTACGCGAACGCGACGCCCCTCTCGCGAACGCGTAGTGTTATAGGGTGGGGTCTGGGGTCAGGTAGGTTTGTTCTTCGCGAACGCGGGTAGAGGCTCGCGAACGCGGAAGGTTAGGGAGTCGGACCTACGCAAATGCGGCCCTGGTTCCGCGAACACATAAGTTCCAGCTGTCAACCATTCGCGAACGCGGCCAGTGGCCCACGAACACGAAGGGTAAATCCCTCCAGTGATTTTAATAACCCAAAAACAGAACTATTTTGAGATTTTTCCCATTTTTCACAACTCTTCTTCTTCCCCAACCCACCTAGACGAATTTTGAAGAACTTTTCCTCCATTGCTCCATAAGTAAGTATTCTTAACATCATTTTCTCTTACTTTCATCAACTAATCACTAGATTCTAGGCCTAAAAACATGGAATCAAAGTAGAAATTAGGGATTTTGGGTAGAGTTAGGTTTTTGGGAATTTTGGATGATTCAACCTCAATTTGGGGTTGAATCTTAAAACAAATTATATATTCTAACTCGTTGGGTTATGGGTGACCGGATTTTGGTCCGAGCCTCGTGTTTGGACCAAGTGGTCCAAGGGTTGAATTTTGGTATTTTTGGAAGAATGATAGGAGTTGCATATCTAGGCTATGGGATCATGTTATTGACAATTTATTGATATTATTGCATTAATTATGCCTAGATATCGTTGTTTCAGAGTCGAATTATAAAGGAAATACGGTCTTAGAGGGTTGATTTCTATACTTTAGACCGAGGTAAGTGTCTTGCCTAACTTTGATGAGGGAATAGGTATTGTGCCCTATGTGCTATGTGTTTTATCATGTCCAATGCATAGGTGAGGTGACGAGTACCTATGCATTGTGTGTCAAGTATGCCCGTGAGTCCATTTTGCTTAATTATTTGTTATTACCTCAATGAATATTGTGTTATGAAGTAGTTCATTTGGAAAAGTGTTTAACCGTGGAGACCTACATGATTAAGAATTGTGTTGTGATGTCCTAGTGGAGGACCCAAATCTTTAAGTTATGTACTCGTAAGGAATTGGTTATAGCTGAGACCCTTGCCAAGCAAATGTGTTGATTTTAGTTGTTATTCCCCATGTCGGGTGGTTATGATTTGAAAGTTCAGTATTTGATTTCCTTGCCAAGTTGTTATTTATTGTTGATATTACTTGGGTGAGGAAGAGAGTAAATCACGAAGGGTGATGCCGTGCCATTCATTCATATCATTCATTATTTNATACTTTGCATTGGTGAGGAAGAGAGTAAAAGCACGAAGGTTGATGCCGTGTCATTGTTATCATTCAGACATGTCATTCATACCTTATCAGTTTTCGGTGAATTGTTTCTTTCCTTACTTGGTGTTAATTAACTGCTCTATCCTATTGTTTTTCTCTTTATCTGCTCCCGTTCCCCGTATATGATTGTTATTCTTCCTTGCTTTGTTATTTGTATTTTGTGTTGTAGAATAGGACAGGTGAACGTTATTTGCTAAGTCTAGCCTCGTCACTACTTCGGCCGAGGTTAGGCTCGGCACTTACTCAGTACATGGGGTCGGTTGTACTGATACTACACTGCACTTCTCTATGTTGTGCAGATTCCGCTTTCGGACCCCGTGGACCACTCTAAGGGAGCCACCTTCAGTCCACATCGAGCCTTAAGGTATACCACTTGTGTTCGTGGGCCCTGGAGTCTCTCCTGCTATTAGTATCCTATTGTCTTATTTCTCCTTCCGTTCTAAAGACAATATTGTATTTCCTTTCAGACTTGTATTTAGTATTCTTATAGACAGTCCGTGAGGTTGTGACACCCCGATTTTGGGATTTTGCGATGTTGTTATCTTTATTATTTCATTATGCGCTTTTCGGAGTATTACTACATTTCCGCTGTAAAACTTTTGAAGTGGTTCTGGTTATCTCAGTAAAGGTTTGAAAGATAATTGCTTTATTACTGTCAAGTTGTTTTAAAAATGTCAAGGTGTTTTGTACGTTGGCTTGTCTAGCGGGTTCAACGTTAGACGCAGTCACGACCTGAAAGGTGGGATTTCAGGTCGTGACAAGTTGGTATCAGATCTCTAGGTTGTGATACGCTCAATTTACACCTTAAAATAGGGTAAGCGATCGTTGTCAAATATAGTAACC
>ML284416.1:11371-76352 GCA_005239495.1 Nicotiana undulata
GAGAGATATATGTGTGTGTATATATATATGTATATATATATATATATAATTCCAACATAGTGTCAAACTGCTCAATATTTCTGTTCCCCAAGAGAACCAAATACAAAACCAATATTCATCCAAAATAACCAAATAATATTTAACAGCAAAGTAATGGGGCCAAGTAGTCCTGGAAACAATAACTAACAAAGAACAGTTAAGACCGGGATCAATTAAATTGGGAATGAGGGAAGGATCATGTTTAACAGGCCATTTGGATGGTGCATAGATACTCGTCACCTCACCTATAAGCCTCATGCATTTCACATAGCAAACAAGTTGGAAGTCCTATTCCCTCAAGTCAAGGTTAGACCAAACATTTACCTCAATTTAGCAGGCCACTCACTGCTCAATTACTAATTTTCCTCTTGAATTCACCTCTAACTTGCTCGAATCTAATAATAATAAATTCAACATCATCAATCTATGCTAAAGGAACTAACTTTATTGAAAAATATAATTTTTCCTAAGTTTTCTCAAAAAAGTGAAAACCCGACCCCGGGCCCGCTTGGTCCAAACTCGGGGTTCGGACCAAATGACGTTTACCCATTCACTCACGAACCCAAATATGCTATTAGTTTCGAAATCGGACCTCAATTTGATAAAAAAATTCGATTTTAACAAAATTTCCTAATTCTACTCAAACCCTCAATTTTTACCATGAAAATTACTAGTTTTATCTTTAAAAGTGACGAAAAATAGTAAGGAATTGAAACGATAAAGTTTAGAATTGATTACCTATGACTTGGGGATGATAATTGTTGAAGAAAATCGCTATTAGGACTGAAAACCTCGAAAATATGGTGAAGAAGAAGGTCTGCCCGGTTTTTAAAAGAGTATTTATATTGCTGGGCAACAGACCTATGCGTTCACATAGAACGAAAATGACCGTCCCCTATTTTACTCTATGCGTTCGCACTGGGGGGGTGCGTTCGCATAGAACAAAAATGACCCCCCCCTATTTTACTCTATCCGTTCACATCCACAGGGGTGCGAACGCAATGCATTAAATACCTGTGCACTGACAGCAAAGAAAACCAGCAATCTTTCAAGTGTAAAAGCATCCAGTGGCCTACCCGAAACTCACCCGAGTCCTCGAGGCTCTAAGAAAAATATGCACGCAAGTCTAAAAACATCATACAGACTTCCTCGTGCGATCAAATCATGAAAATAACATGTAAAACGATAAATTAAACCTCAAAACTCATCATTTTCATCAAGAAGACTTAAAGTTCATATCTTCTCAACCGGATGTCCGAATCACGTCAAACGAACTCCGTTTTTTACCAAATTTCACAGTTAACCTTCAAATATCATAACGAATCTGTACTGGGCTTAGGAACCAAAATACGGTCCCGGTACCAATGATTTCAAACAATATTTCTTTTCTTTAGTTCATAAATATTTCAGCAAAACAATTTCTTTCAAAAATTGATTTCTAAGGCTTGGGACCTCGGAATTCATTTTCGGGCATACGCCCGAGTCCCATATTTTAGTGTGGGCCTTCTGAGATCGTCGGAACACAGATCCGGGTCTGTTTACTCAAATTGTTAACCAAAGTCAACTTTTATCAACTTTAAATTCTAGAAATCACTATTTCTCATATTTTTCACGCCCGGACTGAGCACGCAAATCGAGGTATTAAAATTAATTCTTTTAGGATTGTTAATCCTAGGACGAAGTCTAAATTCATAACGTGACCCCTTGGGTCATCACAATCTCCACCTCTAAAACACACGTTTGTCCTCGAACGGACATAGAAAGTTACCTGAATTTGCAAACAAGTGTGGATATCTACTCTGCATGTCCGACTCGGACTCCCAGGTAGCTGCCTCAACAGGCTGGCCTCTCTACTGCACTCGAACTGAAGGATAACTCTTAGACCTCAACTGACGAACTTGCCGGTCTAAAATAGCTACCAACTCCTCATAAGTCAAGTCTTTTTCCAATTGGACAGAGCTGAAATCTAACACGTGGGACGGGTCACCATGATATTTCTGGAGCGTCGACACATGGAATACCGGATGAATTGAGGATAACCCTGAAGGAAACGCAAGTCTATAAGATACCTCCCCCACTCTATCAAGAATCTCAAATGACCCGATATACCTCAGGCTCAACTTACCCTTCATGGTTGACACACGAAGCAATACTCTCTCTCCAATCATGAATGCCACATCACGGACCTTACGATCGGCATAAATCTTTTGCCTAGACTCAGCTGCACAAAGTCTCTCCTGAATAATCTTGACCTTATCTAAGGCCTCCTGAACTAAGTCTGTACCCAATAACCGAGCCTCACCGAGCTCAAACCATCCAACTGGCGATCTACACCGTCTACCATATAATACCTCATAAGGAGCCATCTGAATGCTCGACTGATAGCTATTATTATAAGCAAACTCCGCTAACGGCAATAATTGATCCCATGAACCTCCAAAGTCAATAACACAAGCGCGGAGCATGTTCTCCAATATCTGAATGGTACGCTCGGACTGCCTGTCAGTCTGAGGGTGAAATGTTGTACTCAACTCTACTCGGGTACCCAATTCACGCTGAACTGCTCTCCAAAAGTGCGAAGTAAACTGCGTACCCCGATCAGAAATGATAGACACAAGCACCCCATGAAGGAGAACTATCTCCCGCATATATAACTCAACCAACTGCTCTGAAGTATAAGTACTTGCCACAGGAATAAAATGTGCTGATTTAGTCAGCCTATCCACAATAATCCAAACTGCGTCTAATTTCCTCTGAGTCCGTGGGAATCCAACAACGAAGTCCATAGTGATACGCTCCCACTTCCACTCGGGAATCTCTATCTGCTGAAGCAAACCACAAGGTCTCTGATGCTCATACTTTACCTGCTGACAATTTAAGCAACGAGCCACATACTCCACAATGTCCTTTTTCATCCTTCTCCACCAATAATGCTGCCTCAAATCTTGGTACATTTTAGCTGCACCTGGGTGAATAAAGTACTTAGAACTGTGAGCCTCTTCAAGGATCAACTCACGCAGGCCATCAACATTAGGCACACACAACCTACCATGCATCCTCAAAACACCATCATCTCCAACTGTAACCTGCTTGGCATCACCGTGCCGAACTGTGTCCCTAAGGACCGCCAAATGTGGGCCATCATACTGCCGCTCCTAAATACGGTCAATTAAAGAATATCGAGCGACTGTACAAGCTAGAACACTGCTGGGCGAAATATCCAACCTCACGAACTGATTAGCCAACGTTTGAACATCTGAAGCCAACGTTCTCCTGCCAACTGGAACATACGCAAGACTGCCCATACTCACCGCCTTTCTACTCAATGCATCGGCCACCACATTGGCATTCCCTGGGTGATATAATATGGTGACATCATAATCTTTTAGCAACTCTAACCATCTCCGCTGCCTCAAATTTAGGTCTTTCTGCTTGAATAAGTACTAGAGGCTGCGATGGTCAATAAAAATTTCACACGGTACGCCATAAAGATAATGCCTCCAAATTTTCAAAGCATGAACAATGGCCGCCAACTCTAAATCATGAACAGGGTAATTCTTCTCGTGGACTTTCAACTAACGAGACGCATATGCAATCACCCTGCCATCCTGCATCAACACTACTCCAAGGCCAACTCGAGAAGCATCACAATACACCGTGAAAGAACCCGAATCTGATGGTAACACTAATACCGGAGCCGAAGACAAGGCTGTCTTGAGCTTCTGAAAGCTCACCTCTCACTTATCTGACCATTTAAATGGGTCACCTTTCTGAGTCAATTTAGTCATTGGGCCTGTGATGGACGAGAACCCTTCCACAAAACGATGGTAATAATCCTCCAAACCCAAGAAACTCCTAATCTTCGTAGTTGTCCCTGACTGCCTCTATCTTCTTAGGATCAACCTGAATACCCTCCGCTGATACGATATGACCCAAAAGGTTACTGAATCTAACCAGAACTCACATTTTGAAAACTTGGCATACAACTGATTATCCCTCAAAGTTTGGAGTGCTATACGGAGATGCTGCTCATGCTCTTCCTGGCTGCGGGAGTATATAAGAATGTCATCAATGAACACGATCACGAAGGAGTCCAGATGGGGCTTGTAAACCTGATTCATCATCCATAAAGGCTGTAGGAGCATTAGTCAGCCCAAAAGACATAACCAAAAATTCATAATGCCCATACCTCGTTCGAAAGGTTGTCTTAGGAACATCAGACGCCCTAATCTTCAACTGATGATAGCCCGACCTCAAATCAATTTTCAAAATACTCTAGCACCCTGAAGCTGATCAAATAGGTCATCAATCCTCGGCAACGGATATTTACTCTTGATAGTTGCTTTATTCAGCTATCGATAATCTATATACATTCTCATCGACCCATCTTTATTCTTTACAAACAAAACCGGTGCACCCCAAGGTGAGACACTAAGTCTGATGAAACCCTTATCTAACAAGCCTTGCAATTGTTCTTTCAATTCTTTCAATTCTGGTGGGGCCATCCGATATGGAGGAATGGAAATGGGCTGAGTGCCCGGAGCCACATCAATACAGAAATCAATATCCCTGTCAGGCGGCATACTCGGCAGATTTGCAGGAAATACTTCAGGAAACTCACGGACGATAGGATTTGACTCTATAGAAGAAACCTCAGCATCGAAATCACGAATATGAGCCAGATAAGCCAAACACCCCTTCTCCACCATGCGGCGATCCTTAGCATATGAAATTACCCGGCTGGGAGAATCACCAGGAGTTCCTTTCCATTCTAATCGAGGCAACCCCGGTAAGGCTAAAGTAACTGTCTTGGCGTGACAGTCTAAGATGGCATAATAGGGCGATAACCAATCCATGCCCAATATAACATCAAAGTCAACCATGTCTAGAATCAAAAGATCAACACTAGTTTTAAGACTTTCAATGACTACCACGCACGAACGATATACTCGATCTACCACAATAGCATGCCCCACCAGTGTAGACACATAAACATGAACACTCAAGGGCTCACGGGGCACATTCAAATACGAGGCAAAATAGGATGAAACATACGAATAAGCAGACACCGGATCAAACAAAACTGAAGCAGCTCTATCACAGACTGAGATGATACCTGTAATAACAGCGTCGGAGGACTCTGCCTCGGGTCTAGCTCGAAATGCATATAGTCGGGGTTGGGCCTCGCCACCCTGAACCACACCTCTGGGAGGACCTCCACCTCTAGTAGGCTGACCTCCACCTCTAGCCGTTTGTCCTCCACCTCTAACATTCTGGCCTCTACCTCTAACTACCTGACCCCTACCCCTTGCCGGCTGGACAGGTGGTACTGGAACTGGTTCCTGAACTACAGCACGAGAACCCTGTTGCTGAAACTGATTACCTGCATAATACGGACAAGCCCTCTGGATATGCCCATGTTCACCAAACTCGAAGCACCCCTGTTGAACAGTATGTCGACCCGGATGAATCAGTTGGCCACGCGAAACACTCTGTAGAGGAGGTGCTCTAATAGGATCTGAAGGAGTACTATAAACTGGCTGAGCAGAAGGAGGAAAATAAGAACCACGACCCCCTGAAGTACCATGGGAAACCTGTAGTGCTGAGTGGAATGGCCTCGGCTAAATGAAGTCCTATCTCCTGATGAGGCACCACTGAAAACACCGGAAGGGCGAGGTCTCTTGTCTGACCCCTGACCTCCCATCCCAAGAACTGACTCAACCCTCCTAGCTATATTAGTTGCCTCTTGAAGAGAAATATCAGACCCTGTTTCCTTGGCCATCTCAAACTTGATGGGCTGAGCAAGGCCATCAATAAACCGTCCGACCCTCTCCCTCTCTATGTGCAATATAAGAATAACATGTCTAGCCAGATCCACAAAACGAGTCTCATACTGAGTCACCGTCATGCTACCCTGCTGAAGTCGTACAAACTGACGACGCTTATCTTCTCGAGTAGTGACAGGTAAGAACTTCTCCAAAAAGAAATGAGAGAACTGATCCCAAGTCAGAGCAGCCGTCCCAGCTGGCTTCGTCAACAAATAGTCCCTCCACCATTGCTTGGCGGAACCAGTCATCTGAAAAGCCGCAAAATTGACCACATTGGTCTCCTAAATACCCATATTATATAACATCTCATGCCAACTATCCAGCTATTCTTGAGGTTCCTCTGAAGTAGCACCACTGAAATGGACATGGAATAACTTAATGAACCTGTCAAGTCTCCACAGGGCATCGGTAGTCATAGCTGCCCCAGTAACGGGTGGCACTGCTGCAACTGGCTGAATTACCTCAACTGGATTGGCTATTGGGGTCTAAACGTGAGGAGTAGTCTGAACTAGAGTGTGGGTAGTAGGAGTCGGGACCCCTCCTCTAGCCTGAGATATGGCTGCAACAACGGGGAATGTGCCCGTCTGGGCCACACTCTCCATAAGGCCCACTAAACGGACCAAATCATCCTGGAGGACTGGCATAACAATAAACCCCTCGGGAACCTGAGCTGGTCCCGCTTGAACAGTCTGAGCCGGAACCCCCTCATCAATCTCAATTTGGGGGCCCGCAGCTGGGGCTGTTGCCTGAGCAACAGGCTGAGTCCTGCCTCTGCCTCGGCCTCTGGTGTGGCCTCGACCTCTACCCTTAGTAGGAGCTGCTGCTGCTGGAGGACCGGAATTCTGATCAGCGGAAAATGAAGCACGTGTTCTCGCCATCTGCGAGAGAGTAGAAGAATCTAGCTAGTATTTGGGATACAAGAACCGCACGATAGAGTAGAAAAAAATGGAGTTGTTTCCTAACTCAATAGCCTCCGAGACATAAGTACAGACGTCTTCGTACCGATCCTTCGGACTCTACTAAGCTTATTCGTGAATTGTGAAACCTAAGCAACCTAGTACTCTGATACCAACTTGTCACGACCCAAATTCCCAACCTTAGGGATTGTGATGGCGCCTAACACCACACTTGCTAGGCAAGCCAATGTTAGAATTCGAGTATCTAATTTCCTTATTATTTTATTACGCATCAATAAATAAATTTAAAGTAAACTTAATGTTAATAATTTCCACAGATAAAATACTAAACAATTAAATAAAAATGAACCACGAGATAATTATATAAATAGATCTCGAACTACCCCAGATTCTTGTGCCACAATTCAGGAACTACGAAAGAATACTACAAATATAGGCTGAAAGAAATAGTATAATTGTTCTGAATACAATAAAACAACGTATGTAAAATATGAGAAGACTCTCGGGATATGCGAATGCTGACAGATGTACCTCGTGTCTCCAAATGAATAGGAAAGCTGCTCGAACTATCTCTAATGATGACCGGTACCTAGATCTGTGCAAAAGAACACAGAGTGTAGTATCAGTACAACCGACCCCATGTACTGAGTAAGTGCCGAGCCTAACCTCGACGAAGTAGTGACGAGACTACGACGGGGCTTCAACAATATAAACTGTAACAATATTATATAAAGCAAGAAAGAAATCTAAACAAATAAATAAACAACTACTGCAATAACAACGAAATAACTCAACCACCTTTTCAAGGCCTCAGCTATAACCAACTCTCAAGTAAATTTCCAAGTTTCCAAACCTTACTTCGAAATAATCACAGGTGCTAAATATAATGAAAGTTGTAGAGCCAATCAAGAGTTTCCAAATCATTTAAAGTGAAAAAAAATCAGTAAAAACACATTATTCCCTATTTTCACTGTCATGTTGCGGCGTGCAACCCTATCCCACAATTCACAATATCACAATCAATTATCTACCCTTATCATACTAATTATCCACCCTTATCACACCAAATTATTCACCCTTATCACATCAATTATCCACTCTTACCACACCAATTATCCACCCTTATCACACCAATTTATTCACCCTTATCAAACCAATTTATTCACCCTTATCACACTAATTTTTGATTCAAAAGTTTCAAACAGAAAACAATGTAACCCGTAAACTTTAAACAACAACAATGTAAATAGTCAAGAAACCGACATGAATATATATATAATCCAACATAGTGTCAAACTGCTCACCATTTTTGTTCCCCAAGAGAACCAAATACACAACCAATATTCATCCAAAATAACCAAATAATATTTAACAGCAAAGTAATGGGGCCTAGTAGTCCTGGAAACAATAACTAACAAAGAACAATTAAGACTGGGATCAATTAAATGGGGAACGGGGGAAGGATCATGTTTAACAAGCCATTTGGGTGGTACATAGATACTCGTCACCTCACCTATACACCACACCCATGCATTTCACATNTGTACTCTGATTTTCACCAAATTTCACAATTAACCTTCAAATATCATAACAAATCTATACCGGACTCCGAACCAAAATACGGGCCTGATACCAATGATTTCAATCAATATTTCTTTTCTTTAGTTCATAAATATTTCAGCAAAATATTTCAAAAATTGATTTCTAAGTCTTGGGACCTCGGAATTCATTTTCGGGCATACGCCCGAGTCCCATATTTTACTNGGTTAGACTAAACACTTACCTCAATTTCGCAGGTCACTCACTGCTCAATTACTGCTTTTCCTCTTGAATTCGCCTCTAGCTTGCGCAAATATAATCATAATTAATTCAATATCATCAATCTATTCTAAAGGAACTAACTTTATTGAAAAATATAATTTTTCCTAAGTTTTCTCAAAAAAAGTGAAAACCGGACCCCGGGCCCGCTTGGTCCAAACTCGGGGTTTGGACCAAATTACGTTTATCCATTCACATACGAACCCAAATATGCTATTAATTTTGAAATCGGACCTCAATTTGATATAAAAATTTGATTTTAACAAAATTTCCTAATTCTACTCAAACCCTCAATTTTTACCATGAAAATTCCAAGTTTTTGCTTTAAAAGTGATGAAAAACATAAAGGAATTGAAAGGACAAAGTTTAGAATTAATTACCTATGAATTGGGGATGATAATTTTTGAAGAAAATCGCTATTATGGCTGAAAACCTCAAAAATATGGTAAAGAAGAAGGTCTGCCCGATTTTTAAAAGAGTATTTATATTGCTGGGCAACAGACCTATGCGTTCGCACCGGGGGGGGGGGGGGGGGCTGTTCTTTTTTAATCTTGTAATTGGGTAAAAGGNAACCTCAAAACTCATCATTTTCATCAAGAACACTTAAAGTTCATATCTTCTCAACCGGATGTCCGAATCACATCAAATGTACTCTGATTTTCACCAAATTTCACAATTAACCTTCAAATATCATAACAAATCTATACCGGACTCCGAACCAAAATACGGGCCTGATACCAATGATTTCAATCAATATTTCTTTTCTTTAGTTCATAAATATTTCAGCAAAATATTTCAAAAATTGATTTCTAAGTCTTGGGACCTCGGAATTCATTTTCGGGCATACGCCCGAGTCCCATATTTTACTGTGGACCTCCCGGGATCGTCGGAACAATGGTCCGGGTCCGTTTACTCAAATTGTTAACCAAAGTTAACTTTTATCAACTTTAAATTCTAGAAAATACTATTTCTCATATTTTTCACATAAACGCTTTTCGGTTTCACGTCCGAACTGCGCACGTAAATTGAAGTATTAAAATTAATCTTTTAGGGTTGTTAATCCTAGAACGGAGTCTAAATTCATAATGTGACCCCTTGGGCCATCACAATGTTTTAGCACTTCATTTCTCTCTTCTCTCTCTCTCTCCCTCATGAACTTCACCATAGACTCACTCCACCAAGTCGGTTTGAATGTACTAAACATTGATTTCATACCAAAAGCGGGCCACGATTGACTTTGTGTCTGTATAGACTCCAACACTATGTAGTGTTTTTGTTTTAATAATTTTTAGTTCAAATTCATCTTTTACTTTTTCTTCAAAATGTTATTTTGGGTTCAAAGAATATGTCGTTTGAAGTGAAATGTATGTGTTGCTGCTATCTATAGTTGATTCTGTAAAACAAGATGTTCTAGAACGAGGATGAATATTGGTCTCAGTTGATCTACTTTGGGGCTCTGTATTTTCAATTATCATTGTTGTCGCGCCCTCAGTTCTAAATAAACTTATGATTACTGTCTTTTTTCAGCTGCTCTCCTGGAACTGTGGTTTTATTGATTGTCGTATGTTAGGATTACGAATGTAGATCTATAAATTAACTAGGCGCGGTGATGCACATGCTAAGTATGGGCCCAACACTTCTTATTTGAAGTTCAAGTTGAAGCCTGAGATTAATCCTATCTTAGATTAGGTAGCAAGAGTCATGAAGGTAATCCATTGAGAGATACCTTCTACAACAAAATTAATAGCATTTTCTTTGTTGATGTTTCTCAAGATGTGCAATCGGAATGTTGAAATGAGCCACTAATTAAAAGGTCGTTCATATATAAAAGGCTAGAGCATATCGTCCTTTTAATTTATTTAAAATTAAGAACAAGCGTAGGCCAAACATTAAAGTTATGTTTTATTATTGAATGAAAAGTCTGATTAAATGTATCTTAAAGAATTCATAATCAATGAAAGTCAACATCATATGTATAATTTAAATAATTAGATTGAGTTTGGCTAGATTGTGTTTTTTCTTTTAAATTTTGGTTTTAGGTTTAGTTATCGATAAACTGGTTTACTGTTATGTAGTGATTTCAGACTTATAATTGTCACGACCCAAACTTCTACTGGGGCAGCGATGACACCTAATACTTCTTGCTAGGCAAGCCAACAATTTCACAACAATGATTTCAATAAAACAAAACTAAATAATCTCAACAACGGAAGTATTATGAAATATTTTAGAAAAACAATGATAACACAACTACAACCACCCCAAAGATTCAGTGTCAACAAGTACAGGGGCACTACTGAATGTCAAAATACAAGGCCAAATCATCAATACAACTGTCTGAACAATAGAATAGTAATAAAAGAAATAAATGAAAGAGAACTCCAAGGTATGCGAACGACATAACAACTACCTCGTAGTCTCCAGAAGCTAGTACCAGTGCAAACTCTAGCAATCACCACGCCTGAAAGTGCCTAAATTTACACATGAAGTGCAGAGATACTATGCGTACAACTGACCGCATGTACTCAATAAGTAACAGACCTAACCTCGGGCTGAATGCAGTGACGAGCTCAGAAGAAAAGTCAGTGTCAAACATTAATAATCAATAACAACTCAGGATATAATGAAGACAATAGATAAATAACTCAAAGATGTCAAGTTCAGCTCGTTCACAATTACGAAAAATTTAGAGATGATTTCCAGATGTAACGTTCGAATACCAATACAAAAAAAGACATTTCATTCACCACCTAACATGAGGAAGAATACATCTTTATGCCTATATGTCAAATATACATATTAATTCAATGTTCCAACAGTGAAAACATCAAGTATAACCACACTCAAAGACTCATGGTGTTTGGCACACGTGCCCTTCACCATCATACACACAATCACAATCAACACTGTATGGGTATCTAGAATGATACCCCTCACTAAACACATATATATCACTGTGCCTACGCTCACTGTAATATCAGACTCTAGAGGGGCGGATGTCGGCCCAAGAGCTAATCAGTATCACATAGCCCAATCGTGGGGTATTTTGCATGCGTCGCCCCTAATCAGTACTACTTAGGCCAATTGGGCATCGTATATGCGTCACCTCAAAATCAATACCAAGTCGACTCTATGGCCCACGATCAATCATCACCGCTCAAGTCTTAATGGATCACATATCATAGAACTCAACCCAAACAGTATCACACATAGAATGACAACAACAACACGTGATATGATAAAATAATATTATATAGAGATTTAGAGATAACAAGCGAATGAAAAATTATGACTGAGGAGATGACTACAATTAAGACAAACACCTCAAAACAACAAGAATATCTCCATTACACCTCAAGCAAATTAACACATAGCCTAGACTCAATTTCTAACATGAGTCATAGTTAAAATAATCATACAAGTAGAGAAAATACGGGTATAACAAGACATGATAGCCATACAGGTCCGGTAATATTCTAAAGTCCACCCGAATCACGAATACTCCGATGCATGCACACAAATCTCTCACCTAGCACGTGCGCACTTCAACACATCTCAAATAATATAGTTCTCAGGGATAATTACTCTCAAATCAAAGTTTAGATATGTTACTTATCTCAAAACGCGGGACTCAATACTCCAAAAAGACCTTCCCACGCGAATCGGCCTCACAGTGACTCAAATCTAGTTAAAATAACTTAATATCATCAATATAATCCATATGAGAAAATTCCAAACAATAAAGTTAAGGTCTTTATTCAATTATGCAAAGTCAATCCGAAAAGTCAACCCCGAGACCGCAACTTGGAACCCGAAAAAACTTACAAATGTCGAACAACCATTCTGATTCGATTCCAAATATATGTGTTTCACCCAAATCAAACCTTAAATCAAACCTCTAACCATCAATTTCCACTCTCCAAAGCCTTAGTAAAAAATTCCCAAATTTTACCTTAAATTCATATATGTTAGACGTAATAATACACGGGTAATCAATATTTATCATCACAATTGAATAAACTTAACTTACCTCTTCTATTGTAGTGAAAGATCACCCAAAAAAACACCTCCAACCGAGCTCCACAACTCCAAATAATGAAAAATGACCAAACCTCTCGAATAAAAAAATCTGCCAATTAATCACACCTGCGGTCCCTCAGTCGCATCTGTGACACCGCATATGCGGATAAAGCATGGTAGATGCGGATTCCATATAAGTCAAAAAATTTTGCTTCTGCGAAGCATTACACGAATCTGCGCACTCGCTCCTACAGACCTCACAAAAATCCTCTGTATCTGTGGACCCGGCTCCTCTAGCCCAAACTTCGTATTTGCGCCTCTTATGTCACTGATATCACCCAAGTCACACCTCAAATTGGGGTTGTGAAGCGGTTAATTGAAGTAATAATTACTCAACTAGGAGTCGGGGTCGAATCCACATGGAGCGTAGATGGGATTAGTAGTATATATTTGGACTAAGCGTGTAAAGTGATTAAGTTTCCTTTTAACAAACTTTGTTTTGATTCTACTTCTAAATTATGCTATGGGTTGCAAATGTAAAATATAAAACTAGTGAATTATGTTTTTGTTGTTGTTTTTCAAATATGTAAAAGGTCTAGGGTTGTGACTTCCACCTAGGTGTTTGCCTAATGGGTTGTGGGCTTTAGAGCGAGTTTCGTTGGTTGGGGTGTATTGTAGAAATCAACACATAATTACCCACTCAATACCTCTCAGTAAGAGAGTGGTTTTGCCCAATTTGGGTTTCTCAAGTCCAAATGGGTATTGCATAACACAGTTGATAAATGCTCAAGTCGGGTTTTTACTATCTCTAGATTCAACCCTTTAATCGGGACTATCAATCTCTTGAATTCATCCCAATTTCTTGTTAGCCAAGTTTTCCTAGACTAAGTGTCTCTTTCTCAAGCAGAGACTAAGTCAAATAGGCTTGAATCAATGTCTGCAACATTAATTCTACAGTTATAGCAAGAACTAGGCTAAATATTACACACCCAACAATAAACTATCCCTAAATCAAACAACTATTAGGTTCTCACACTAGGGTCGGGTCACAACCCTAGCTGAAAATTCAGCTACTCATAGTGGGCGATGAAGAAAATAAAGAAGAAAAGATGATAAAACTCATATTGAATGATTAATAGATGAAAATCCAATGTAAAATCAACAATATTATCTAAAGTTTCCTAAAAGAGTAAAGAAAAAGGGCTACAAAATTTCTGGTATTCAAAACTTGACCTAATTTTATACCAGAAATTTTCTAGCCCTAATTTCATTTAAGCATATTTCATCAGCTTTCTGGAATACCTTTAGACATTTTTTTAACTAAGACGATAGTTAAAGGGAGAAAATAAGTAGTCAAAATCCCCACTTATCAACTCCCCCAACCTCAAGCTTTTTCTTGTCCTCAAGAAAATAAGGTAATTTCAACCTCCACAAGAAAAGAGATATTCCAGCTAATTTACGGTGAATCAAACACACATCAATTGAGACCAACAATTACCCACACACTTATGAATTATCAAAAGGGCAATGTTTTGAAGTTTTAAGCACAAATAGCTCTAATGTGACACTTGAGCATCAAGAGTTGCTTTACTCATCAAGGAAGTTCGCTCTTTCATGTAGGTCGATGTGGATCCCAAACTCCTCCTCCTCAACTCTCTGTTGGCTTATCTCACTTAAGAATGTAGCACGCAATTCAAGGATTTGTGAAAAGTTCGCTCATCTCTCTCTAAAGAATGTCACAAGAACGACTCTAAGTACCATATCCTTGCACCTCATGTAAATCCCCGCTAATTCAAGCTCACTCGGCTTGAAATCACTTACGGCCTTTTTCAGGATGTAATGAAAGCTTTTGGAGTAAGGTAGGATATGTTAGAATAGAACAAGTTCATATTTACTTAAGCACTCCATTTTCTCTTTTTGGCTCAAGCTTTGCCGACTCTTTGACGCATTTTGTTTTCCTTAGGGGAACTAGAGAGACTTAACATCACTCTTTATTGGTCATGATATTCATTTTCTCCTCCTTTGTTTTCTCGATGCTTTGCATATTGCATTTTTTTGAATCCCATCAACTCTTCACTTTATTCACTTTCTTTTTGTATTTTTCTTTTGTCTTCCTTTCTTTTTCCTTGCCTTTCCTTTTCCTCATTTCTTTTCTCTTTTTTGTACCTTTATACCACTTTCAAACTCCTCGTCTCTCCCCAAAACTTATGTTTTCGCCAATTTCTTCTCATGAGTGTTAAGGAAAGCTCGGGTGCCAAGAGTGGGTCACTACAAAATAGGTAAAGGCTTGTAACATGGTTATTAAATGAGAAAGGCTTTAGGCTCAAAAGGGTTGACTAGGGATAGTATCATCGGTTTTCCATGTAAAATTTTCAAAACGGGTCTAGGAGAGCCTACAATCACTTCTCAAGCCAAGCAAAACTTAGAATTTTGCCTAAAAACACATTCGGGGCAAGTTCTAGACCATTCGCACGTGTACTTAGACTTGCAACAAAATATCTCACCTCTCACACAGTTGGATTGTTAAAGAGGATAGAGTCGAGGGCCCACAATAATCGTATTCAAGATTGAAAATCACTAACGGTTCAACTAAACGACTCGATGATTGCCTAAGTCAACACAAGAGGTACAAGGTCACTAACTTGAGCCATTTCTTTCCAAGAACTTGTTTTTAATCATAAGCATGTAGTTAAGTGTGTTGGTACCAAGTGAAGCATGCTTGACCCTTTTATTCATTATTACTACTATTTTTTTTACCCAAACACCAAAAACAAGCTCAATCCCTTAAGAAGGTTGTCACGCCATCCATCGTTCAGAAGAGCCACCCGGTTCACACAAAAACCACATTTGGAAAGAACCGTGTCATTAAGAAAACCAAAGGCTTATTGATCACTTATAAATGAATATAAGCTACCAAATCAAAAAGAGGCTATTAAAGTAAATAAGAAGCTAAACTACTAAAAACAAAATAAAGAAGCTATGAAATAAACTACTCAAAGCAAAAAATGAATATATAAACCGAGAATGGGAAAGAGAATATATATACATCAATAGGGATGGAATAATATTTACATAATGAAAATAAAAATAAAAATAAAAATAGTATTATAGTTATTACATGCCAATGTCATATCAAATCAAAAATAAACCACCCCCCTTGAATAACAATTAGCATTGTCCTCAATACTTAACAAAAATCAAAATAAGGAAGTGGAAGAGTAGAGAGAACTCGCTATGTGGTCTCAGTGTGCATAGCAACATCACCACCCTTAGGCTTTTCCAACTGGATCTCATCATTCTCTGCTCGGGGAGTACCAGGGTTGGTGAACATCTGTAGCACCTCCTCAACAGTGTGGGCAGCAAGGTCTGGCTCGTCAGACTTGCCAACTGGTGCCACTGGTGTTCATGGTGCTTCTGGGTCTGCTGGTACTGATGGATCTGTCTCCATCTGTAAGTCAAATGGAAGATCACCAGCTGCTGCTATCTTGGTCACCTCACATCTCAACTTGTCCACTAATTTCTCGAGGCCTGAGATTTCCTTATCTTCTTCACCTGTTTACCTAGCTCCTCAATAGCTCTCCCATGTTCCACCAAGGTATCCATGATGGTCTTTTGATTATCCAGGATCTTCTTTAATGTTTCCTCCACTGACGGAGGAACCTGGGGTGTTGGGGTAGAATATTGTGCTGCAATAGCACTGGATAGGTCAGACAACTTTGCAGTAGTTAACTGCATCTAGTTGTTGAGACTCGCCAATATCTAGGAGACTCGCAGCTCAGTGAGTGGATAAATGGAGGAAGAAGGCACTGAGATTGATGCTGATGGCCCTGAAGATGGAGGTGGTGGAATGGAAACTGTCTCGGTGGAAGGGCCAGCTGCTGTGGAAAGCATGGAAGTTGTAGAAGGCATAGCAGCAAAATCTGCAACTACCACCGATGGCCCATCAGACTGGCCTACGGTAGTAGTTGACTTACCCATGTTCTTCGGGTTCCTTGGGTCCTTCAGAGAATACCTCTGAGAAAGGCTTCTTCGCCCGAACCTTCGTGTCAAAACTCCTTGGCTCCACCCCTGCATCTGTGAGATACTCTGTAATAGTGTTGGGATACGGGTAGGAGTTCTCACCCTGCCTGACAACCACCGACATGTTGTCTGACATGATGGAACCCACATTGACTGGTTACCCGGCCATGATAGATGCTACTAAGACTGCCCAGGGGACTGGAAGATTGTTCTCATTTTTGCTCGGGTCTATGCGGCTGCACACAAATGTTTTCCACCCTTTTGCCTCAAAGTTGAGGGTGGCCCGTGTAATGGGAACCCCTGCTGTGATCCATGGTGGTGGTGGTCCTGGAGTTGCCAGGATCTCTGCTAACCAAGGGCGAGCCGCATCATCCATTGAAAACTTCTCAAAATATTGCACCTGATCTACCTCCGCAAACCCCAAGTAGGTGTTTAGAGTGCTCTGATCAAACCTGGCCTTCATGTTCCTCACCTTGGTCACCTTAGTACCCTTCTAGATATGTGCCACATTGGCATAGAACGCCCATACTAAATGCTCATTGGCATCCATAACACTTTGAGTGAACCATGTCCACCCTTTTCTCTCTCTGAATTGTTTAGCCACATTTGGATTGAATCTATCCAAATCCTTCAAAAGAAACTGTCGCTCAAGTGTGAGTGATCTCTAGGACCACCACTCTCGAAACCTGGTAAATCCTGTCACAATAAAAAATCTCTCTTCCCAAGCCTCCTTCTTTTTCGACCTCTCTAGGATGGCAAATCTAGTATCACCCCTCACCCCCTCTACCATCATCTGGAACATCATCATCATCATCATCAACTGCAACTTGTACGCATGGGTGTGAGTAGATGAGGGTTTTGAACACTGTCTTCCTTATTTCGAACCCTCTGAAGAGCTTGCTAAGGTGGAGGGTTCATTGTGGAGTTGGTATCTCCCAGGGAACTGTTGTGGCTGAGATTGGGCCTCAGGTTGTTCCTCCACTGAGTGGTTAGACACGATGTACGCACTTGATTTAGAGAGCTTTGTGGCCATACCTCTCCATTTGGTTGTTTTCTTTGCAATCCCTTTCTGCACTGCAAGTGGTTGAGTACCTCTGCCTCGGCCTCAAAAGGGTTCACCCCTCCCTATGGAAGTATCAACACAACCTCTTGATCGATCCATTGTCTGCAGTACATAGCAACACGAGTCAGTTAAAGTTCAAAAACATGCTATACAACAGTTGCAGATAAAACAATATGCAAAGGTTAAGTGCGGCCGCACAATTGACGTGCGGTCCGCACAATTGTGAGTGCGGCCGCACAATTCAAGGCCCAGAAATACCAATTCTTTCAAGTTTTGATCTGTGGTCGCACACATTTTTCTGCAGTCGCAATTTAGTTTCTGCGGACTGCACAATTTTGAGTTCGGTCCGCACATTGAATGCATAGACTTACCCTAGATTAAGGATATGCGGACCGTACAATTTCATGTGTGGCCGCACAATTCAAAATCACACGACAATGAACTTTGGTTTTAGCAATGTTAGCACAATTTGGACATTGTATTTGCAATATAGACATGATACATGATTTACCCAACCCCCAATGAGTACATATTATGTTACCCACACACATTTAAGCACACATGATGATTAATATCACATTGAGGCCTAAAAATAACTAAACTAGTTAAGAAAACAAATTAAGAAATTTGAAAAATCTAAACATGAATTGAACATACCAGTAACTAAGTGATGCCGGGGAAAATCTAATATGATGAAATGAGTGTGCTGATTGAATCAATTTTTAGTACACCATGACAGCTTTGGTGTCAAGTTTTTAGAGTGTGTAAAGTTTTGAACAGTGTGAGGAGGCCACTATTTATAGGTTAATCGATTTAGGGCAAAATTTGCAGCTGAGTGCGGCCGCACAATTTTGTGTGGGGTACGTACTCTTTACCTGGAACAAATCCCTTTCTTTGAAGATTTGCGGTCCGCACAACTTTGGGTGTGGCCGTAGATTTTGTGCGGACCGCACAATTTCATGTGCGGCCGCAGATCGGCCATCTCTTTGCAAATACAAACTTCAAAGAGTTTGTATTTTTGGGTCTCCAGTTGTGCGGCCGCAGACTCCTTTCTGTCGTGGCATCAAAGATTGTACGGGCTGCATAATAAATGTGCGGTACACACTTTTTCCACACTTAGCCATTTTTTCGAGCACAGTTCCTGCAAAGCACACTTATTCCTGCATTACACTTCAAAACCAGTTAGCACAAAACAAAACCTATCTAAAAAAGCATAAAAATAAAAATAAAAAGAAACATGGGTTGCCTCTCAAGAAGCGCCTGATTTAACGTCGCGGAACGACGCAGATTACCATCAATCACTTGAAATAAATCAATGCCACGACGTGGCCATCATCAACTTTTCCCAAATAATGCTTCACCCGGTGACCATTGACTTTAAACACTTCATCATTTTTATCCTTCAAGTCTAATGCAGAAAAGGGTGTCACATTCACAACCTCAAATGGGCCACTCCATTTAGACTTCAACTTTCCCGAAAACACCCGTAACCAAGAATTGAACAATAACGCAAGATCACCTTCTTTGAATACCTTGTTCCGAATGTACTTGCCATGTAGGTACTTCATCTTCTCCTTATTAAAGGAAGAAATTGTATATGCATGGTACTGGAATTCATCAAGCTCATTCAATTGTTCCACCCTTAAATTGGCGGCGACATCCCACTCAAGATTTAGCTTGTTCAATGCCCACATAGCCTTGTGCTCAAGTTCTACCGGATGGTGACAAGCTTTCCCGAACACCTACCGGTATGGAGACATCCCAATTGGTGTTTTGTAAGCCGTCCTGTAAGCCCATAGATCATCATCAAGTTTCTTCGATCAATCCGTCCCGTTGGCATTCACTGTCTTTGAAAAATACTCTTGATCTCCCGGTTGGAGACCTCCACTTGTCCCCTTGCTTGAGGGTGATATGAGGTCGTGACTTTGTGAGTGGCACCATACTTGGTGAGTAAGGTATCAAAAGCTTTGTTGCAAAACTGCGATCCCCCATCACTTATAATGGCCCTTGAAGTACCAAATATTGCAAAGATGGTCTTTTAAAAAAAAATGCCACCACACTCCGAACTTCTTTGTTGGGTAGAGCAACGGCCTCAACCCACTTTGACACATCATCCACAGCTACCAAAATGTAGGTGTTCCCACAAGAGCTTATGAACGGTCTCATGATATCAATGCCCCACACATCAAAAATGTCAATTTCCCCAAGATGGTGGTAAGGGGCATCTAATTTTTCTTAGAAATCCCACCGGACCTTTGACATACATCACAATGCTTAACTAGATCACTTGCGTCCTTGTAGAGAGTAGGCCAATAGAATCCGCAACTCAACACTTTTGCCGTCGTTCTCGCTCCACCATGGTGACTACCATAGGGTGAAGAGTGGGAAGCCTCAAGAATTTCCACTTGTTCCTCCTCCGGCACACATCATCTAATCACACCATCAGTATAAATCCGGAAGAGGTACGGTTCATACCAATAATAGTCAAGGCAATCACGTTTGAGCTTCTTCCTTTGGTTTGATGAGAACTCATTTAGTACAATATCACTCACAAGATAATTTGCTAAGTCGGCGAACCATGGCATCTCGCTCATTGAAAATTCTAGAAGTTGCTCGTCAGGGAAGGAGTCATTGATTTCATGGACGTCATGTGGCCTCCCCTCCTCCTCCAAGCGAGACAAGTTGTCTGCCACTTGGTTTTCATTGCCTTTGCGGTCTTGGATTTATATATCGAACTATTGCAATAAAAGCACCCACCGCATTAACCTCGCCTTTGAATCTTTCTTGCTCATTATGTACCAAAGCAGCGCATGATCTGTGTGGACAATCACCTTTGTACCCATCAAGTATGAGTGGAACTTCTCCATAGCAAAGACAATAACAAGGATCTAGGCGGGGCTTATATCTTGAATATCCGTTAATGTCCATCCAATAGCTTTCTTCCTCTTTTGTAGCACCGCCAATGTGGAGTCTACCTGTACGTTAGTCAAACAAGAGGAAAGAATAACCTGTAAAATAGAACAAGGGCCAAGGAATTCATACCTGAGATGTGGAGGCAATGACTATAACTCCAAAGTGGGAGGCTCATCGATTGAGGGCTTTGTTGGAGGAGTCTTCCGATTTTCAAGATCTAAGGACAATTTGCGGTTCATAAGTGTACAACCCCATTCCTTGCAGTGCATTCACACATTCCACATAGCGATCCTTCTCATCATATTCAAGGTTAAGCAAAACAACATCCAAAGTATCATCAACATTCATTGTGGCATTAGCATCATCAATAATCACACCGGTCACCAAATCCACAAACGAACAAACTTCATTGCTATTCGGTTGCCTCATAGATTTGCACACATGAAAAAACACCTTTTGATCACCCACCCGGAAAGTGAGCTCGTCGGCTTCCACATCAACAAGAGCCTTCCCCGTATAAAGGAATGATCTCCCTAGAATAATAAGCACCTCATAGTCTACTTCACAATCAAGAATCACAAAGTCCACCGGTAGGATGAATTTATCAACAGGAACCAACACATCATCAATAATACCCAATTGTCTCTTCATAGTACGATACGCCATTGGAAATCTCATAGATGTGGGTCTTGGTTGCCCAATTCCCAAAGTTTTGAACACCGAATAAGGCATCAAGTTGATATTTGTCCCAAGATCACAAAGAGCTTTTGCAAAGTCGGCGCTTCTAATGGTGCAAGGGATTGTGAAAGCATCGGGATCTTCCAATTTAAGAGTCATTGAGTGCACAATTGCACTCACTTGGTGTGTCATCTTTATAGTCTCACAATGCATCGACCTCTTATTTGTCACCAAATCCTTCATGAACTAGGCATAACCGGGCATTTTCTCCAAAGCCTCGACTAATGGCACATTAATAGATATGTTATTCATCATGTCAATGAACTTTTTGAATTGGTTCTCGCCATTTTGGCTTGGCAAGCCTTTGATGGTGTGGAGGAGAAGTCCTTGGCATTGGTGCCTTAGCCTTTGGCACTACCGGTTCAGGTATGTCTGCAATGTTCTCCTAGACGGGTTTACTTCCTCCTGAGTCTCCTCCACATTATCATCAATATAAATTCTCCTTTCATCATTGTCTTGCACCAAATTATTCGGAACCTCATCTTCTTGAATCACTTGCTCATCATCCACAATTTTTCTTTGATTTGAGGTGGTTGCATCCCACCTTTTCGAATTGCGAATTGAAGTGTTGTGAGAGGGTAGTTGAGAATCGGAGTCGGCATTCTTCTCCATCATTTGTTTGAACATGTTCTTAATTATCCCCATCTCATTGTTTGAAGAGGTAGGACAATGGGAAGGATAAGGTGGGAGGTTGCTTTGTATTTGATACATCGAGGGCCCTTGAAAGCTCGACCCCCGATTCCCTTGGTTATTGTTCCAAACCCTTTGGTTGTTGCCTCCCTAATATCCTTGATTATTGCCACTCCAATTGCCTTGGTTTTATTGTTCTAATTACCTTGGTTGTTAGCACCATTCCAATTTCCTTGGTTGCTAGAATTATAATTCCCTTGATTACCTTGAGATCGCCATTGCTGTTGATTCGGGCCTTGGGAATTCTTTCTTTTCCCTTGGAAGTTGTTCACATATTGCACTTCCTCCTATTGTTCATTGTAGGATTCATCTTGGTCAAACCCACTATCTTCTTGCACATATTGTTCCATATGGTTTTGCACTTGTTGACCCTTTTGCCTTTGCTTGTTTACCATCATATTTACACCTTCTAATGCATTTACTTGCTTAGGATCTTGAACTTGTTGAAGTTGAACTTTTTCTAATTGATTCATTGTAGTGGTCAACTTGGAAATTGATTTCCCATGATCATGCAATTCTTTGCGTAGGTGAATCATATTTGTATCACCTTGAGGAACAATTGCTCTACTTTGCCATGCCGATGAAGTATCCGCTGTTTCATCTGAGATCTCACAAGCTTCGACATATGGTGTTGTCATGAAATTTCCACCGACAAGTTGGTTGACCATGCATTGATTTGTGGTATTGACCCCCCTATAGAAAGTTTGTTGAATCATAGCCTATGTCATGTCATTGTTTGGGCACTCTTTCACCATAGTATTGTACCTCTCCCATATCTCATGCAAAGGCACATTGGGTTCTTGTTTGAATGCTAGAATCTCATATTTAAGAGTAGCCATATGCCCGGGAGAAAAGAACTTGGAAATTAATTTCTCCGTCAATTCATTCCATGTACGGATAGAATGGTTTGGAAATCTATCTAACCAATCCAAGGCTTTCCCCCGTAGAGAGAAGGGAAATAGCCTCAACCTTAAAGCTTCCTCGAAGACGTTGGTCTATTTACTCGCCCAACAAGTGTCCACAACCCCTTTAAGTTTTTGTATGAATTTTGACTTGAAGCCCCAGTGAAGAATCCCCGTTGCTCTACCAATGTGAGCATAACATTAGTGATTTGGAAGTTACCCGCCCTAAAGCAGGGAGGGACTATGGCACTTGCATATCCTTCGTTTGGCAACACCTGGTACAGAGCCACTCTTGGTGGAGGTGGTGGAGGAACGGGAATGTTGTCTTGAGGCGGGCGACCTTGTCTATTTGCTTGATGTTCAAGAGGAACCTCTTCAAATTGGTCATCCTCCACGTCATCCCCCCCGTGGTATGTTTCTCGGTGGATCATTGTTGTTGAGGGCCATTTTTGTACCTACAATTGTTTCACCAAAAATATTAGTAACACGACGCCAAAAATTAATCTCACCCAAGTCACACCTCAAATTGGGGTTGTGAAGCAGTCGATTGCAATAATAATTACTAAACTAAGAGTCGGGATCAAATCCACAGGGAGCGTAGATAGGATTAGTGGTATATATTTGGACTAAGGGTGTAAAGTGTCTAAGTTGCACTTCCACGAACTTTGTTTTGATTCTACTTCTAAATTATGCTATAGGTTGCAAATGTAAAATATGAAACTAGAGAATAATATTTTTGTTGTTTTTCAAATATGTAAAAGGTCTAGGGCTATGACTTCCACCTAGGTATTTGCCTAACAGGTTATGGGCTTTAGAGCGAGTTTCGTTGGCCGGGGTGTATTATAGCAATCAACACATAATTACCCACTCAATACCTCTCGGTAAGAGAGTGATTTTTCACAATTTAGCTTTCTCAAGTCTAAATAGGTATTGCTTAAAACAGTTGATAAATGCTCAAGTCGGGTTTTACTATCTCTAGATTCAACCCTTTAATTGGGTCAATCAATCTCTTGAATTCATCCCAATTTCATGTTAGCCGAGTTTTCCTAGACTAAGTCTCTCTTTCTCAAGCAGAGACTAAGTCAGATAAGCGTAAATCAATGTTTACAACCATTAATTCTACAATTATAGCAAGAACCAGTCTAAATATTACACACCCAATCATAAACAAGCCCTAAATCAAACACCCATTAGGTTCCCAAACTAGGGTTGGGTCACAACCCTAGCTTAAAATTTAGCTATCATAGTGGGTGATGAAGAAAATAAAGAAGAAAAGATGATAAAACTCATATTGAATGATTAATAGATGAAAATCCAATGTAAAATCAACAATATAAACTAAAGTTGCCTAAAGAGTAAAGAAAAACGGCTACAAACTTTCTGGTATTCAGAACTTGACCTAATTTACTCAAAAAAGACTATTTATACACAACTGAAGTTTTCAAACAAAATTGCCCTTTTGGAGGTTCTGCGGCCACACAAGTCTGCGTGCGGTCCGCACTTTCCTTCAGCTCTTGACAGGAGTTGGTTCTGCAGCCGAACAATTCTGAATTGTGGTCGCATTTCGTGAGTTCTGCGGACCACACAATTCTCGGTGCGGCCGCGCATTTGATTTCTGCGGCCACACAATTATAGTGTGGTCCGCAGATCTTGAAGGTATTGAATTTTCAAGTCTCTGAACCTTGACTTCTTCGGCCACACAATTATTGTGCGGTTCGCACTTTACATTGCAGGATTGTTGATTTTTCTTCTTGTTCTGCGTCCGCAGACAAAATTCTGCGGTCCACACTTTAGCCTTTTTGCTTGATTTTTGTCGTTGTTCAAAACTATTCTTCTTGAGTTGAATGTCCATATTGGCTCATTTTCCAATACTCCTACAAGTAAGCATATTTCATCAGTTTTCAAGAATACCTTTAAATATTTTTTTAACTAAAACGACAGTCAAAGGGCGCAAATAAGTAGTCAAAATCCTCACTTATCATCTACAGCTTTGCATCTGCGACAAGAGCTCTGCAGATGTGAAAACACCAGCCCCAACAACTTTAGAAATGCAACGAAGTCTCAAAGTGGTTCGAATATCAATCCAAAACATACCCAGGCCCCCGGGACCCCGTCCAATCATACCAACCAATTCGAAAACATAACAAGAACCTACTCGAGGCCTCGAATCACATAAATTAATATCAAAATAACGAATTACATCACGATTCATGACTAATGAACTAATAAACATTCAACATCCAAAACTCATGTCGAACCATATCAAATCAACATGGAATGACCTCAAATTTTGCAGCTAAATTAAACAACGCACCTACTAAAACTCCCGAAACTTTAATCTGATCCCGATATGATCAAAGTAAAATCCCAGTCAAGCCTATGAACCTTCCAAACCTTCAACTTTCCAACTTTCGCCAAAAGAACCAAACCAACCTACGAACCTTCAAATCAAAATTCGGACCTACGCTTAAGTCCAGAATCACCATTCGAAGTTATTGGAGTCATCAAAATGCTATTCCCTGAACGTTTACACACAAGTTAAACTCCAGTTAACTCTTACAACTTAAGCTTCCAATATTGGGACTAAGTGTCCCAATTCACCCTAAAACATCCCCAAAACCGAACGAACGACCACAGGAAGTCATGTAACCACAAATACATATATTTAAAGCATAATTAGGGTGAATGTGGCTAAAATACTCAGAACGACTTGTTGGTTCATTGAATTCTCCCCCTCTTAAACAAATGTTTGTCCTCGATTGAGTCTAGAATCATACCTGGAGTCTCAAAAAGGCAAGGATATCTACTTCGCATCTCCTGCTCCGTCTCCCAAGTAGCCTCCTTAATCGACTGACCTCTCCAATTAAATTTCACTGATTCTATATTCTTCGACCTCAACTTTTGGACTACGCCAATCCAATATGGCCACGAACTCCAAATCATAAGTTAAATCCTTATCCAACTGCAATGTGCTGAAGTCCAATACATGTGAAGGTTACCCATAATACTTTCGGAACATGGAAACCTGAAACACTAGGTGAATTCCCGATAGCTTAGGTGGCAAGGGAAGTCTCTAGTCCACCTCTTCAACTCTCTCAAGCAGCTTAAAAGGACCAATATACCTAGGTCTAAAGTTGCCCTTTCTTCTCGAACCTCATCACACCATTCTTAGGATAAACTCATAGTAGAACCTTCTCACTTACCATATATGCTACATCATGAGCATAATTCTTCTGAATGGACAACACAATATGAAGTCACTCCTGAATCAACTTCATCTTCCAAATAAATCCTCATAAGGAGCCATCTCGATACTCGTGTTGTTGTATGCGAACTCTGCCAATGGAAGAAATTGGTCCCATGAACCTCTAAAATCAATGACATAGACATGTAACATATCCTCCAAAATCTAAATAGTGCACTCATACTGCCACGTCCGTCTGGGTATGGAACGTCATGCTCAGTTCAACTTGTCTGAGTAACTCTCATTGTACTGCTCTCCAAAAGTTCGATGTGAAACGAGTGCCTCGATAAAAAATGATGGACATGGGAACACCATGAAGGAAAACAATCTCCCAAATAAAATTCAAGCTAGTTGCTCTGAAGAATAGGTTGTCATGAATGTAATGAAGTATGCATATTTGGTATGTCTGTCCACAATATCCCACACTGCATCAAATCTCGTCAAGGTCCATGCAAGTCCAACTACAAAATCCATAGTGATACGCTCCCACTTCCACCCCAGAATATCAGGCCTCTGAAGCAAACCACCCGGTCTCTGGTGCTTGTACTTCACATGCTGATAGTTCAAACATCGAGAAACATACTCCACAATATCCTTATTCATCCTCCGCAAGCGATAGTTTTGCCTCAAGTCAGGGTACATCTCTACGGCACCTGTATGAATGGAATACCACAAACTATGGGCCTCATCAAGTATCAACTCTTGACACCCATCCACCTTTGGAATATTGATCCGACCATGTAGCCTCAATACCCCGTCATCACCAATAGTAACCTCATTAGTATCACTGTACTACACCGTGTCCTTTAGGATAAGAAAGTGGGGATCATCATACTGGCACGCCTTGATGCGCTTAAACAAAGACGACCGAGATAAAACACAAGTGAGAACCCTGTTGGACTCCGAAATAACAAACCTCACGAACTGATTGGCCAAAGCCTGAACATCTAATGCTAACAGTCTCTCCCCAACTGGAATATAAGCAAGACCCCCATATTCTCAGTCTTCCTACCAAATCATCAACCACCATATTGGCCTACCTCTGATAATAAAGAATGGTGATATCATAGTCCTTTTGTAGATCCAACCACCTCCATTTCCTAAAGTTCAGACCTTTTGCATGAATAGGGTATGGTGACTCATGTGATCTTTGAAAACCCACAAGACACACCGTTAAGATAATGCCTTCAAATCTTGAGTGTGTGAACAATGGCTTCCAAATCCAAATCATATACATGGCATTTCTTCTCATGGATCTTCAAGTGATACAAAGCATAATAAATAGCTCTATCCTCCTACATCCACACACATCCAATGCCAATCCGTGAAGCATCACATTAAACTGTATAAGAACTCGATAACGAAGGTAAAACTAAAAGTAGAGCTATATTCAAGGTAGTCTTGAGCTTCTGAAAGATCCCCTCACACTCATCATACCACCTGAAGGGGGCACCCTTCTGCATCAATCTAGGAAATGGGGTTGCTATTGACGAAAACCCCTCCATAACAGTGATAATACCCAGCAAAACCAAGGAAACTACGGATTCAGTAACCGTAGATGGTTTGGGCCAACTTTGAACTACCTCAATCTTCTTCATATCCACCTTAATCCCCTCACCGGATACCACATGGCCCAAGAATACCATCGAGTCTAACCAAAACTCGCACTTGGAGAATTTAGCATATAGCTTATTCTCCCTTAAAGTCTGGAGCACGATCCACAAATGTTGCTCATGATCCTCATGGATGAGAGAATACACCAATATATCATTAGTGAAAACTATGATAAATGAATCAGGATAGGGTTTAAATACACTGTTCATCAAGTGTATAAAAGTTGTTGGGGTATTGGTCAGCCCAAAAGACATCACCAAAAACTCATAGTTACCATATCGGGTCCTAAGAGTCGTCTTCCAAAAGTCTAAAGCCCAAACTTCAATTGATGATATCCCAATCTCAAATCAATATTCGATAATACCCTAGCACATTGAAGCTTATCAAACAAATCATCAATACACGGTAATGGATTTCTTGATAGTAACCTTGTTCAATTGCCTATAGTTAATGCACATCCTCATAGAACCATATTTCTTCTTGACAAATGATACCGGTGCACCTCAAGGTGACACACTTGGTATGATGAAACTGTTATCAAGCAAATTATGTAATTGTTCCTTCAACTCCAATAGTGCCATGCGATATAGTGGAATAGATATGGACTGAGTGCCCAACACCAAGTCAATACCAAAATCAATATCCTTATCAGGTGGCATACCCAACAAGTCTGTAGGAAACACATATGGGATATTCCTCACTACTGGAACTGACTCAACAATAGGAGTATATCATCATTAACATCCCTCATAAAGTCCAAATACACCAAATACCCCTTCTCATCTATTTGTTGAGCCTAGAAATATGAAATTACTCTATTGGGAACATGATCGAGGGAGCCCGTCCACTCCTACCTCGGCAGCCCTGGCATATCCAATGTCACGGTCTTATCATTACTATCAAGAATAACATGATATAGTGATAATAAATCCATGCCCAAAATCACGTCAAAATCCATCATGCTTAGCAACAAGAGATTGACTATAGTCTCATACCCTCCAATGGACACCACGCAAGATCGATATACACAATCCACTGTTGATACCCCATTTTGCCCTCACATTTTTAAAATAGTATATATACTTTCAAAATGTCATCTTTGCATCATTATTTAATTTACAAGCATTTTTTATAATATTTCATAATTTTTAGAGCTTTAAAATTAATTTTCTCGCATTTAAAATACTTGAATATTTACTAATTAATCCTTTAAATTATTTATGATGACTTAGTCATCCGAATTTATTACTTTGCATCCATCTAGACGTTTCAAATATTTTTACTTTATTTCATATGATTATATTAGTATTTTGGGCTATTTACACAATCTTGCAATAATGACCTATATTTTGTAATTTATTGCATTTGTCATTTTATTCAATGTCAAAATAAGTTTCTACATTTTTATAATCTTCTACTATTATTTTAACGTATTAATTTGCATAAATAGCATTTCTTACATTTTTGTTTAACTATTTTATTAAATATTTTCCCTTTAGTCTCTTATTTTAAAATCTGGCCCAAATTAGGCTAATTTCGAACCAATTAAGGTACAAATGAACCAGCCCACTCTAGTTAACCCCCAGAAGCCCAACCCCAAGCAACCCAATAGGCATGCCCTGTCCAAAACCCGACGCAACTCGTTTTAAATCTCAGTCGTTGATCAAAAGCGATCAACGACTCACAGCACCCCACTCCCTTTCCTTAAATCCCACATAACCTAACCCTAATCCCCATTTCCTATAGACACCCGCCTATATTCTCTCTGTTCCTCTCTTCTCCTTCACAAACCCTAGCCGCCACACCCTCTAATTCTCTCTGATTCCCACCGTGATATGGAATCCTCTTACGATTTGCCTTCCATATATGCTTTATCTCTATGTTACTTAAACGATTTTGGTATCACTTAGTACTTGCATATTTTTGGCAACTACCAGGCCTGGAGTTATGTGAAAACCGTATTCAATATTCAAGATTAACAAATAGCTTAGAATACTGGTAGCAAGAACCCCAGGTCTCCGATGCTTCAGAGTTCACAAGAGCCTCGTAAGGGCCCCGAGCAGTGCTTGCACCGGAGGAGGTTGATAATATTATGGCATTGGATTTCAACCGGCCAAAGAGCCAAGTATTTTAGAGAAGATGAATGGGTGAGAGAGATGTATTGAGTGCAATAACAGTGATAACTTAGGTGGTTTTTCAAAATGGGATTTGGGGAGGGGTTTATATAGTGGTAGGACTATAACCAAAAAAAAAGAAAAACAATCAATCAAACATAAATATGGGATGAAAATACCACATGCTATCAGTAATGGAACGCGTAAAAGGAAAAGTCTAAAATTTCAAACTCTAGTTCGACAAAATAAGAGAATCGACCAAAGATTTGAGTGAATCGGCTTCATATTGCCATGCCATGAATGTATATAGATGGAATACCTATATATTTAATATTACAAGGGTTAAAATAATATGTAACATTGCAAGGGTTAAAATAATATTTAACATTGCAAGGGTTAAAACAATATTTAACATTGCAAGGGTTAAAAGAAAATAAACATTGCAATGTTAAATATTATTTTTCTGCATACCTATGTGTGTTTGAATTATGTGAGCATGATTTAGTTGTGAACCCCTGATATTGCACTGTTATGATATCGTTCAATACTCCCCTATCATTCTATATTTTTTATAGTTGAATGTGTTTTAGTACATGTGATAGTTTCCTATTTGTTCTTAGTTTTTGTTAGGCTAATATGTGTTCTTCACTATGGCCTTCACTTCTATGTTGGTTTTCCTTGTTCTCTTCTGGAATCAGTTCTGTACCTCTGCTTTTTTTCTAGCATCTAAACATGTTTTAGTTTTGAGTTTCAATGCTTGCCTATTTTATGTGTTCTTTTAATGAATCTGACTGTCACGACTATCTGTTGTTAGTTATGGAATCCTCTTCATGCCTTGCTTTGGATACTACTAAGACTCTATGAAACCCTCCATCTACTTTAAATGAATTATTTAGTGCTGAGTCTTGTGTTTAATCGACTTTCTTTTCATAAAAGCCACAACTATATGGGTTTCATGTTGCAATACTACTTTAAGGTCTACTCTAAACATGTTGCCTTGCTATTTGTAATCCTGATCTTTAGCAACACCTAAGATTTTATGATAAACATCCCATTTTCCCTCTTATGTATGTTAATGAGTAGCTAATCTACCCCTTTTCATGCCATAAGTTTCTCTACTATGATCTATTCCCCATCAGGTTAAGTTTTCATTATATTGGCAAAGTTGTATCATTAGTATGTTGATATGTCATCTGGAACATTATTAGAACTAACATGCTAGAACTTTCATTGTACTAGACTGACATTTGAAATCCTTTTGGTTAATACTCTATTCTGAATTTGTGTGGCATTGTGCACCCTTATATGTTGATCCTAAATTCAGAAAACTTGATTCCCCTAACTCTCTTAATATGATTTTTTTCCCAATATGATATCTCTTGCTAAGTGTTTGAACCTGTCATATCAACTTGCCCTCTAAGTATTGTTGATTCTCTTGACTTTCATGTTCCTTGTTTAAATAAACCATGTTATGTCTGCTTCTAAATACGAAATGCATCTCTTCAAATTCTATCACTTAGTCAATGTTAAGTAGGTTGATTATCTGTGTGGTCTGATTAAGTTGTGCATCTACTGGTGCTGGGTAAGAAGGTCTTCCCTTTGGGCCTAGTGTGGATACTTATGTGAATTTGAATTGAGCAATTGATATACTCTGAGGTTTGAGGTGTATTTGGACCTGGGTTTGCTGAATGTATGAGGGAAGAGCCTGCTGGAGGCCCAGACTTTAGTGGGTTATAGTTGTTTGGGCCTGCTATGTATACTGAACATGTATTTTTAATATGTGGAGTTCGCACTTGTATTCATTAATTGTGGGTCTGTAATAATTTTGTTATTGAACAGACAGGGAGATTAGTAAAAGGGGTAGGGTATTTTGATTTTCGCACAATGGGTAGAAATCATGCCTATAAGACCTATGTGCTCTACTTGTTGTTTTGGCTCTCATGCGTTGCACACTAGTAGAAACCATGCCTATAGTAATCACACACTCACTCAACCTGTTTACTATCAAAGCATGAGCTTAAATACTTTATTTGTTCCCCATGTCTACTGCTATGTGTTACTAGACATCATGCCTGTAGGAAACAAATGTCACTAATTGTACATCGAATTTGCGTTACTGCAGAATATATCCTAGACACCATGCCCATAGGATCATTAATGCTTATTCAGATATCATGTCTGTAGGATTTTACTAATTAACTACTATTATTCTAATATATATCATATCGCTCGCCTAGAAGGGGTGAAGTGATATATAATCATCTTCACTTGCCAACTCTTAGAAATCATGTCCATGGGAACTAGTTGTCTGCCTAGAAGTATACTGAAAAATCAAACGCTGGAAATTTTGAATTGTCAAATGGTTTTATCGCCTCATTGCGCAAACATTTAGAGATCATGCTTATAGGATTTGTAATATTTACGATCTTTAAGTTCATTGTTCTAAGACAACAACACTGCATGTGCGCTTAAAAATAACAATCACATTGAAGCCATGTCTATTGTAACGCCCCGTAAATTTTCCTAAAAAAATGGATTCTGTGACGCCGAAGTAGGACTTTTTGGACTGAATAGTACGCTGGGAATTGAAGGAAATATTTTTGCAGAAGTAGGCACTTCTGCGGCCCATTATGCGGCCGCATAATCACTTTGCGAGCCGCAGAATGGCCGCAGAGTGAAGCAGCCTTTTTGGCCAATTTTGAGGTAAATTTCGCGACCAATTATGCGACCGTATAACCGTTTCACGAGCCGCACTTTGGTCGCGTAGTCATCCTTAGAATTTTGCGGAGGGAGGTTTTGCGACACATTATGTGACCGAAGAACTCCCGCATAACGGTCGTAGAGTGAAGCAGGCCAACCCAGTTCCCAGGGCCACCTTTCGCGGTCATTTTGCGTATCGCATAATCATTATGCGGTCCCATATGCGGCCGCAAAACCTTGTTCCGGAGCTTTATTTTTGGGTTTTTAAAACCCGAACCTACTTTGTTAAAATAGATGTAAGGGGACATTATGGCTCTACGACTGGTTCATTTATCTTCGCCACAAAAATCAAGGCCAGGTCTTCGTAATGATGAGGCAACTGAATGGCTCGATATACATTGATGACCTCTTCTTCATTTTCCACCCTCAAGATCATCTTACCTTCCCTGACATTAATAATTTCATCTCCAGTGGCCAAGAGAGGTCTTCCCAAGATGATAGGAACTAACTCATCAGCCTCGTCGTCCAGGATGATAAACCTGCAGGGAAAATAAACTTCCTAATCTGCAGCAAGATGTCCTCAATTACCCCCTAAAGATAAACATAAGATCTATCAGCTAACTAAATCATCACCGTGGTTGGTCTCAGCACTCCTAAGCCCAATTGTTTGAACACTGACAACGGCATCAGATTCATACTTGCACCCAAATCACACAAGGCTCTACCCACATCAATTTCACCAATCCTCACGGGGCTAGTAAAACTACTCGGATCCTTGAGCTTTTGTGGCAGGTTATGTTGAATCCTGGAAGTGCACTCCTCAATAAGTGTGATGGTCTCAACTCAGTTAAACTCATCTTATTTGCCACTATATCCTTAATATATTTTATATATTTTGGGACCTTACAGAGCATGTCCACTAAAGGGATGTTCAAGTGTATCTGCTTCAACATATCTAAAAATTTGTGAAACATGTGGTCATCATTATTCTTCCTCAATCTTTGAGGAAAAAGGGGTGGCAACCTCTCTGATATGTGCTCAGACTCTGTTTTATTTCTCTCATCTACCTCTACAGGTTTTGGCACTCTTTCTTCTTCGAGCCTAGACTGCTCCTTTTTCTTCTTAGGCACTTCTACCAACTCTCTCCCATTTTTCAACGCCACTGCATTGACATGAGGATTTTTCTCTATATCACTTGGTAGAGCTCCAAGAGGTCTAGTATTCTGATTGTTAGCCATTTTCCCAAACTGCCTCTCTAGATTTCTGAACTCTGTGCCCAATTGTTGATTCTCAGCTAACTTTCTTATTGTCTATCAAGAGCTTTTTCATCATGTTAGTCAAACTCTCTTCTGCTTGCTGTGGGGGTTTAGGTGGATGGTTGTAGTTAGCTTGAGGCTTGATATTCTAATATCCATCCCAACAGAAGTTATGATGAGTCCTATAGTTCAGATTATATGTGTTACCATATTGAGCATTTTGATTCATCGGCCCTTTAGCTTGTTCCCCCAAATAGTAGATGGATTTAGGATTCACGGGGCATATGTCACTTGTGTTACCTTCACCACATAACTCGCAACAAGTAGACATCAGTAGCACATACTGGAACTGTTGTGCTTGGTGCATTGTCATTTTATTCATCTGATTTGCTAATCTCGCTATATATGCTCTCATGGCTGAGAAATCATCAATCTCAATCACACCTGCTGCCTTTTGTTTAAGTGCTCTTCGTGGTTCCACATCTCCTTTCCAATTATTATCATTAGCAGTGAAATTGTTTAGCAGGATTTGGATCTCACTATACGGTCTTTCCATGCCCAAACTGCCTCTCTAGATTTCTAAACTTTGTGCTCAATTGTTAATACTCAGCCCTAACTTATTGATTCTCAGCCATAACATTCTTATTATCTATCAAGAGCTTTTTCATCATGTCAGTCCAACTCTCTTCTGCTTGCTGTAGGCGTTTAGGTGGATGATTGTAGTCAGATTGAGGCCTTATATTCTGATTTCCACCTCAAGGTATGTTATGACGAGTCCTCTAGTTCGGATTATATGTGTTACCATATTGAGCATTTTGATTCATCCGCACTCTAGCTTGTTGCCCCACATAGTTGATGGATTTAGGATTCACGGGGCATATGTCACTTGTGTGACCTTCACCACATAACTCGCAGCATGTAAACATCTATTGCACATGCTGCATCTGTTGTGCTTGGTGTATTTTCATTTTATTCATTTGATTTTATAATCTTGCTATATCTACCCTCATGGATGAGAAATCATCAAGCTCAATCACACTTGCTGCTTTGTTTAAGTGCTCTTTGTGGTTCCCTGTCTCCTTGCTAATTATTATCATTAGTAGTGAAATTGTTTGGCATGATATGGATCTCACTATACTATCTTTCCATGCAGCTACCCCTACAGGCTGAGTCAAGATTCATCTTTGATGTCTCGTCTAACCCATCAACAAAAGTGTGACCCAATACCTCATCAGTTTGACAATGATGTGGGCATTCTCTGAGTAGTTTCTCGTATCTTTCCCAAGCTTGACGAAGAGTCTCGCCATCTCGTTGTTAAAATCCAAGAATCAGGCTCCTCAAGAACTTTTTCTTCTTAGTGGGAAAAAACTTGATTAAGAATTTTCCTTGCTAGATCATCCTAAGTGTTGATTGAGTTCGCGAACTCCTTTTGCAACCATTCCTTAGCTTCCCCCAGCAATGAAAAGGGAAATAGTGTCAGCCTGACATAGTTCTTGGAAACGTTGGGATAATTGTAAGTGTCCGTAATTTCAAGGAAGTTCTGAATGTGCCTCTCCGGATCTTCTTAAGATAGACCCACATACGTCCTGGTCCAACTGAATCAGCTGTACCATGTATTGTTTGAGATCAAAGTAACCCATGATATCAGGGTTCACAATAGCAAGAGTCATATTAGCATGATTGGGCCTTGCAGCTTCTATCACCAGACGCTCTTCATTACCTGCCATCTCTATCGGTTGTGGTTGAACTATGATGTCCAGCTCTCTTTCTATTCTAGTTCTAGCTTCAACTTCCCTCCTCACTTAGTGTAGTGTTCGTTCGTTTTCAGGATTAAGAGGAAAGAGGTTGTTTGCACTTCTACTCTTCTGCATTCAAGAGAAGAGCCTGCGTTATCACAAATAAGGCAAACTAAAAATTAAAACTTGAACAAATAACAAATTAAATCTTAACTTAAATAAAAAATCAATAACTAAGTCCCCGAAAACGGCGCCAAAAACTCGTTGGTTCCATAAGTACATGCAAGTATACATGGCCGTCAAGTAATAAAGTGACTCAAAAGTCGGATGTCGAACCCACAGAGACTTAGATTAATCATTAACTAAGCAAACAAAAATCAATTTACTGTTCAAGATAATCAAAAATGTTATTTTTCTACTAAACTAATATTGCAAAATTCAAATTCGTGACCAAGGGAGATATAGATTCCAGGGTTGTGGTCGTTTTATCAATCCTATTGAATTTGTAATTACACCTGTTAATAATCATATCAACCAAAACCCTAGAAACTCAAAGTTTAGCTCCACATAGACATGGTATCAATACAACAAATCATCCCAGTTTGATGGAAGCAAGATGGAATCTGATGAATTCCAGCCTCCACGACGGCTCCGTGCTCTCCCTTGGTCCAAAAGTATGTTCGCTTCTTCGTCCAAAAAATGTACCCCTTTAAAAAATAGGTTTAGAACCTCTTTTATACATGTTTGGAGCGTTTAGGGTTGAAATCCCCAAGTCCCGGCCGAATTAGGACAAAATACGCCCTTTGGCGTCTCGCTTGCGCCTGACGCCAGCCAAGACAACAAACATTTTTGGTCTTCTGTCTTTGGCGTTTTGGTTGGTGCCTAGCGCCAACCTGGATACCAAACTTATACTTCCTCCAAAGTCTTCCCTTTTTTACGCCAATTTGCATGCAAACTCTCCAAATCACTTCCAATTGACTCCTACGCATAAAAGTACCGTTATTAAGCTCGAGTCACAAATATTCACACAAAAATTAACAAGATTGAGGTATAATTCAAGGAAAATTACATGAAAAAATATGGATTTTGAGCCAAACATCAACCTCATTCAGAGAAATTATTTAAGCTCTTCATCTCCTCGTCCAAATACTTATAGCTAGTTCCTAAACAAAACCTGCATATTCTCTACCAAGTTAGCCTATAAACTCTACCTTAAAATATTTTACCAGGCCTTCTGAAATACACAATATTTCATGGATATGGAAGTTATTTATCCCTAACAAGATTAAAAGATGTGTCTGGCTCCTACTATTTATCCCGAACATGATTAAAATATTTTGATGGCTCTTACTTCTTAGCCGCCTTCCTATTGCTTCTTATCTCCACTACAAAAATATTCTTCTTCATTAAACTTGTCAGTCATGCCTCAATACCCCTAAACCACTCCACCACCTCTTTTTCGCTTGACCTATAGTGCGATATATTTGGCCATTTTTTCGAATCCTCCTGAACTTTATTTTTTCCACTGACTACTCTCCCGCTGCCAGAATCCTCAAGAACCCTTTACATACTAAGGCTTACATACTTCTGTCATACTCATACTAAGGTACCTTTCATTCTTTGGCATATATGGACCACCAGAAACCAAAACCTCTTCAAAAATCTATACATACACTAAACATAAAAAATACTTTATTTCATATTCTTGAATTTTATCATCTTTCCCGGACTTTCCTTCCTTCTCCTCGCACATTCATTCAACATATTAAATCACATCTCCCTTATGCACCTTTTATCAAGATTAATTTCATGAAATATTTATTTGAAACAAACAACATGTTGGTGCAGTTGGGATTTTCCGCGATAATAACTTTAACTGGATCAACAACTTCACCACCCAAGTGATAGTTTCCTCTGTTATTTAATCAACACTGACAGCTCTTCTGATGGGGTTACGGACAACAAACAAATACACATATGTTTTCTTTTGAGATAGAAATGGACTCACGGGTATGTATGACATCATAACTCAAGTACTTTAATTATACTCATACACAGTTTTTGATTGTAGGTCACTGATGATAGAGTTGGGCAACACGACACTTAAACCTTCCTATCGAGAAGCCAACACAGTAGCAGATACCTTGGTAAAGCGCTTAGCTCCTTCTGCAGATCGGGTATCATGGTGTATGTCCCTTATTTTACTTAGATCACCAATGTTATGACCGAAATAATCAGGTTTCATGTGGGAGCTAGTAAATCAAACCTTGAAAGACGATAAATCCAACAACAAAAGAGAAATCTACCAAAAGATTCACAAACATTTAACGTGGTTCAATAAATTGATCTACGTACACAGATGGAGATGAGCAATCCACTATAAAGAGAGTACAAAAATATTGAGACAACAACCTCATGAAGAGGCAAACACAAGTGACACACTAACACTTGTCCCGTAAAGTTCTCCCCCTAAACACGACTCTCAAACCCTATATGGCTACATTATGGATGCTGCTGAATCAGAATGAAGGATCCTTAATTTATAGAAGTCCAGACCTTTTCCTACAAGAAAAATGACTAGCCAAACATGGAGGAATTATAATTTCCTTCTACAAAAAGAAAAACCCAATTATGGTAATATGTTGTCCTTTCCTTCTAGAAAGAGGAAAACCAAATATGGTAAGAAAATCAGGACAACCCCTAACAATTCTCCCCCTTGGCCTGAATTTTCTAAAAAAATAAATTTGATCCACCTTCTTCACATATAATCTTCAACAGGATGCATCTCCAAATCACCACCGTAAAGTTTGTCTCAACGTGCGTAGCACTCCGTTCAAATTTCTCAAAACAAAATCATGATTACCGTCAAATAGGTTGTGCCTAGAACTAAACCCGCCAAGATGAACCTGTCTTGAACCTCACTTTGATACCACTTGTTAGGACCGAAAATAATCATGTTTCATGTGGGAGCTAGTAAAGCAAACCTTGAACGACGATAAATTAGATAGCAAACGAGAAATATACCAAAAGAGACACAAACATTTAACGTGGTTCGGTCAATTGACCTACATCCATCGAAGATGAGCAATCGGCTATAATAAAAGAGAGTACAAAATATCGAGAGAACAACCTCACGAAGAGGAAAACACAAGTGACACACTAACACTTGTCCCGTAAAGTTCTCCCCCTAAACACGACTCTCAAACCCCATATGGCTACATTGTGGATGCTGCTGAATGAGAATGAAGGATCCTCAATTTCAAGAAGTCCAAACCTTTTCCTACAAGAAAAAGGACTAGCCAAACATGAAAGAATTATAATTTCCTTCTACAAAAAGAAAAACCCAATTATGAAAATATGTTGTCCTTTCCTTCTAGAAATAGGAAAACCAAAATATGGTAAGAAAATCAGGACAACCCTAACGATTCTCCCCCTTGGCCTGAATTTTCTAACAAAATAAATCTGATCCACCTTCTTCAAATATAATCTTCAACAGGCTGCATCTCCAAATCTCCACCGCAAAGTTTGTCTCAACGTACGTAGCACTCCGGTCAAATTTCTCAAAACAAAATCATGATTACCGTCAAATAGGTTGCGGCTAGAACTAAACCTGCCAAGATGAACCTTTCTTGAACCTCTTTCTGATACCACTTGTTAGGACTGAAAATAATCAGGTGTCATGTGGGATCTAGTAAAGCAAACCTTGAACGGCGATAAATCAGACAACAAAAGAGAATATACCAAAAGAGACACAAACATTTAACGTGGTTCGGTCAATTGACCTAAGTCCATGACGGAGATGAGAAATCCACTATAATAAAAGGAAGTACACAATATCGAGAGAACAACCTCACAAAGAGGCAAACACATGTGACACACTAACACTTATCCCGTAAAGTTCTTCTCCTAAACATGACTCTCAAATACCTTATGGCTACATTGCGGATGTTGTTAAATGAGAAGATGCATCTTCAATTTATAGAACTCCAAACCTTTTTCTACAAGAAAAAGGACTAGCCAAAGGTGGGAGGTTTGTAATTTACTTCTACAAGAAGGAAAACACAATCATGGTAATATGTTGTCTGTTCGTTCAAGAAATAGGAACCAAAAATTGAAAGAAAATCAAGACAACCCCTAACACCCCCTCCTTTCGCCTTACCTGCTTTCAATAAGGATTGTTCAGGAACATCTTCAGCTCGAACAATTCCATCTTGTACTAGCTCTCTTATTTTTTTTGTAAGTTATTGTACAAGTATCTGGATCAACCACGCAAAAAAAAAAAGAGATAAAGATTACAAAATGTGGAAAATCAGTTGCGTTTCTAAAAGACACGTTGTCATATAAGTAAGTGAAAAGTCAAGATTACATCCGCTTAAGTTTTATTGACAATAAGCAGCCATGTCAAAACTATGGCTCCTTTATAATATTAGTCATATTGCCCGTGCCAGCACGGGCCCAACGTCGTGATAATATAAAATATACACCCTTATAGTCGTGGCAACATCATATGAGTAGATGCTGAAAGTGTTAAAAAATTTACATCAATATATGGATGTCATAACTATTTAGATATTAGCTAACGATGGAAATGTTTTCCATTTGGTCTGTAGTCTTCTTAGTTGTAACGACCTGACCGGTCTTTTTGAGAGTTATAGCCCCGATCCTCTGTCTACTGCTTTTCCCGTGTCTCTTTTTGCTTATGTGTCTTGCTGGGAGGTGTTGGTTGTGGTTTCGAAGTGTTTTGGGACACTTAGCCCCTATATAGAAGCTTAAGTCTTAAGATTTTGACCGTAGATGGAACTGTGTGAAGACGACTCCAGAATGGAGTTTCGTCGGTTCCGTTAGCTCCGCTGGGTGATTTTGGACTTAGAGGCATGTCTGAATTGTATTTTGGAGGTGTGTATCTCATTAAGGCTTGAAAAATGGCAAAAGTCGAAGTTTTAGAGATTTTGATCGGTAGTGAACATTTTGATATCGAGGTTGGATTCCAATTCCAGAAGTTGGAGTAGGTATGTAAGGTTAATTATGACTTGTGTGCAAAATTTGGGGTCAATCGGACGTGGTTTGATAGGTTTCGACATCGGTTTTCGAATTTGGAAGTTTCAAGTTCTTTAAATTAGAATCGTAGGGTGAATTTGTTTTTAGCATTGTTTGGTGTGATTTATGGGCTCGACTAAGTTCGTATGGTATTTTAGGACTGGTTGGTATGTTTGGTTGAGGTCCTGGGGGCTTCAGGTGTGTTTCAGATGCTTAATGGATTGAGTTTTGGACTTATGCAATTGCTGAAGTTGCTGCACCTGGTGTAATTTGCGCACTTTGAACCGCAGGTGCGGCGCCGCAGAACAAGCCATGGAGCTGCACAAGCAGCTTTGGACCTACCCAGCTGGAACCGCAGGTATGGACATAGTTCCGCAGAGGTGGACACACAGAAGCGGAAGAGGAGTGCAGATGCGGGCTCGCAGAACCGGCCTATGTCTGCAGATGCGGACCCAGCCCTCATAATCTACTTTCGCACCTGCGATGGTTTTCCTGCAGGTGTAGTTGAAGGCTCGCAGAAGCGAGTTTACCGGGCAGAAAAGTGGGATTTTGAGGGTTGATTTCCCATTTCGATTTTGGGAGTTAGATATCTCGGTGGGAGACGAATTTTCGAGGCTTCTTCAAGGAAATTGTTGGGGTAAGTAGTTCTAACTCGGATTGGGCTATATTTCATGAATCTATCGTTATTTTGGTCTTCTAATTAGGGATTAGAGGTGGAAATTTGGGGGGAAATGGTAGAAACGTCATAGGCTATAATCTCGAGTTTTGGAAGGCGATTTGATGTCAGATTCGAGTAATTCTTGTATGGTTAGACTCGTGAGTGAATGGTGTTCATATTTTGTAACTTTTACCCGATTTTTAGACATGGGCCCGGGAGGCTTTTTGGGACAATTTCCTAATTTCTCCCTTTAGCTTAGATTTCATTTACTATATTAGTTTCTTATAGCTATATTTATGGTATGTAAATGGTTTCGGCTAGATTCGGATCATTCGGAGTCGGATATTCATGGAAAGAGCATTGCTATCAAATGATTGAGCTTGGTTCGAGGTAAGTGGCTTGCCTAACCTTGTGTGGGGGAAATCCCCTTAGGATTTGGTAATTGTTTTACTATGTGAGTGTCGTGTACGCGAGGTGACGAGTGGGTAAACGGGCTATTTGTTAACCTAATTTTACCGAGAAATTTCCCGTTTTCACCTTAATTAAACTTACTTGCATGCGTAGTTACCCCGCTAGCCTAAAATAGCTTGTCTACGTGCCTTAATTGCTTAATTGAACTCTTCGCAGCATGCCTATCGAATTCCTGTCTCTTTTCTCGACTTGTACTTAGTCAAGACTGTAGATTCTCTTGTTGTACTTATAGTCTGCAATTGATTACGCTGTGTATTTACTTTGGGACTACAGGACGGTATCCTGGAAGATCCCTCTGCATATTTACTTTTGGGACTATAGGACGGTATCCCGGAAGACCCCCCTGTACATTTACTTTTGAGACTACAAGGCAGTACCTTGGGAGTTCTCCTTGCACATTTACTTTTGAGACTACGAGGTGGTATCTCGGGAGTTCTCCCTACATATTTACTTTTGGGACTACGAGACGGTATCTCGGGAGATACCCTGTTGCTTATTTTTGTGTATTGTTCTATTATTTCATTGTGTTTTCCTTCTTGAACTTTAGTCTCTTATTATAGTGCTTATTCTCTTGTTTTTATTATTATATACCAGTTGGCCTAACCTAACCTTGTCACTACTCGATCGAGGTTAGGCTTGCTTACTGGGTGCCAAATGCGGTGTACTCATGCTACTGTTCTGCACATGTTATGTGTGAAGATTCTGGTGCTCGTTACCAGCCGCAGTATCCGTGCATTCGAGGTAGCTGTTGGACACTTCAAGGTATATTTTTCGTGTCCGCAGACCTCAGAGTCCCCTTCTATTCTTTACTGTGTCAAACACTTTTGTATTTGTTTTTACTAGACTCTGATGTATAGAGATGTTATTTACCTTCTATATCTTGTGACTCATGACATTTCGGGTTTTGGGAAAGTTATGTAAGTTTGAGTTTGGTTATTGTACATGTCGAGCGGCATCGTTTTGCTTAATCAGTATCTATTGCAGTTGAAAGTCAAATTTTTGTTTTTTTTGTTGTTGGTATTTTCTGTAGATTGTTAGGCTTACCTAGTCATAGAGACTAGGTGTCATCACAACGTGGTTCGGAGGGATGTTTGGGTCGTGACATGTTGGTATCAGAGCTCTAGGTTCATAGGAGTCGTGAGTCACAAGTTGGTTTGTTAGAGTCTCGCAAATCGATACGGAGAAGTCTATACTCATCTTCGAGAGGTTATGGAACTGTTAGGAACAATCATACTTCTTTTGATTCCTTGTCTTGCGAGTTATTGGCATTAAATTCTAAACTTCTCTATTCTATTCTTTCTCACAAATAGTGAGGACCCGTACCGGAAGATGTGACGACCAAGCACCCGTGCCCCCTGCTAGAGCAGCCAGGGGCCGGGGTCGGGGTAGAGGACGACCACGCAGTGCGGCCAGAGCACCGGTGCGAGCTGCGACAGAGGAGCCCCCAGTAGCTCCAGTTGGAGGGCAGGCACCAGAGGTTCCTATTGCTGCACCAGCCCTCCAGGAGACTCTAGCCCAGTTCATGTGCATGTTCAGCACCTTAGCTAAGGCTGGATTGATTCCATTAGCTCCCGCCACATCTCAGGACGGGGGAGGGGCACAATCTCCTTTCACATCTCAGGTCGGGGAGGGGGCATAGACTTCTGTAGCCCGTACTCCTGAGAAGAGGTCCAGGTTGATCAGGCCCCAAAGTTTATCCCTATGCAGCCGGTAGCTCTGATTCAACACGAGACGAGGACAACCGCTCCTAAGGCGCAACAACTCAGACTTGAGAGGTACAAGAAGTACCACCCACCTACCTTCAGCAGATTGTCTACAGATGATGCTCGGGATTTTTCTGGAGGAGTGTCATCGTATTCTCCGTACTATGGGCGTAGCAGAGACGAGTGAGGTTTTTTTGCCACTTTCTAGCTTAGAGAAGTAGATTATCAATGGTAGCGCGCCTATGAGTTGAGTAGTCCGGATGAGGCAGCCTCACTTACATGGACTCAGTTCTCGGACATGTTTTTGAGAGAGTATTAGTTACGCCTCATGTTTCGCACATGAAAGTACGCTATAAGTAAATTGATGAAAGCTCGAAAATGAGATGTTACATCCCACATTTTTTGTACGTTAAAGTTTTGTCGTAAGTGAATCGACGTAAGTTCGGGAATGAGATTATTTTAAGATTATGGGCATTTTATGTGTAACGACCCGGTCGGTCGTTCCGTAGAATTTACATTATTATTGTTGTTATTTCCTTGTCATGGGTTGATTATGTTGTTTATGATGTGTTAGAGTCGGCTGGCTCGGGTTCAGAATAGCTGTAGTGAGAATTGAGACATTTAGTCTTTAAAAATAACCTTATAGTTGGAAAAGTCAACTGAGAGTTGACTTATTGGTAAACGATCTCTAATGCGGATTTTATGGCTCGGATAGCCTCGTTAGGTGATTTGGGAATTAGGAGTATGTTCGGAATATTTTTGTGATGTCCGGTGTAGAATTAGGCTTGAATTGGCGAAAGTTGGAAATTTAGAAGTTCTTAGGCTTGAATTCGACATAGATATGGTGTTTTGTTGTTGTTTTGGGTGCTCCGAAAGTTCGACTAAATTCAAGTTATGTAATGGAAATTTTTAGAATGATTTGTATGGGGTCCCGAGGAGCTCGGGTGAGTTTTGGATAGGTTTGGGTTGCGTTGTGCTCGTTTTTCTTATGCTTCGACGGCGTCTGTTCAAGCATAAATGATATCATATTGAACGAATGAACTCCGATTAATGTTTTGAATGAAGCATTAGATCCGTATCGTAATTACGGACCCGTAGCAAAAAGAATCATCGAATTTGGGAATCGTATGAGGATTTTATGGCCATTTATCAAGGTTGTCCAGATTTTTCAGGTTAATTACGAATTTGCCCTGACGGCGTATTAAAAATCTGCACTATTTGCAAATATTAAAACCTACATATCTCCTTCATTATAAGGTCAAATTGAGTGATGCAAAAGCCTCAATTCATTATAATTTCACAAGGAATCCATTGGGAGCAGTAAAACGCGTGACGATTATATGTATAACGAGCTGTCCGAGTTTTCTTCCAATGGTTGAACGGGAAGAAGCTTTTGAGACAATTTTTAAGAGAGGAAATCAGTGTTCTTCATAGAGGTAAGTATTTTGATCATTAAAACTCATTTATGGGTGATTATAGAACATACAACCAGTGTAAATTCGTGAAAAATCAGTAGAAAAATTGGGTTTTAGGGCTTGAGATTAAGAGACCTTTAGGGGTCGATTTGTGGGGTGAAACGAACTCCAATTTTAGCGTTGTTTATATGTACGGACTCGTAAGAGGCTGAAAAACAGTTTTGTAGAAAAAATTCTGAGTTTAGGGACGCGGGCCCTAGGGTCGAGTTTTGACCAAATTCAGGTTTTGGGCTAAATTTGATATTTTTTGATTGGAATTTATTCCTTAAGCATAATTTGATGATAAAAATTTGAACTTGGTAGATTTGGAGCGTTCGGAAGTTGATTCGAAAGGCAAACGCATTGCGGAGTAGTTTCGAGCTAGTTTTGAGGTAAGTAATGTCTTGAAATCCTGTCCTGAGGGTATGAAACCCCGGACTATGCACCCTTCACGGGTTTTGAAAATGCAAAGGTGGAAACTTTGGAGATATACTCCCTACTTGGGCAACTATTGAGTTGCGAAATCGATTTCTAAGCTTATGCTTAATTATTATTTATATGTTATGATATGTTTTGGGCAGTAAGTCATGTTTGGGGCCTAGTGCCGACTTGTTTACCCCTTGGGGGTCTGTTTTACTGTGTTTCCTTACTTGATATGCTCTGATTTACACTCAGTCTTTTCCTGATAAATGATTTTGACACTCAGAGTATTTTTATACTATTTATTGAAAAATAAAACACTATTTTGGGTCGAGAACCCGGTTTGTTTATGGCCTTAAGGCAAACTGAGAGTGTCTGACTGTGTGAGGTGAGTAGGCTTTCAAGCCTTATGAGTGATGTGAGGAGGCTTCCAGGCCTTATGAGTGATGTGAGGAGGCTTCCAGGCTTTATGTTGTTATTGCGCTTGGACTGTAGGAGCCCCTTCGGAGTCTGAGCCCATTTCCAGTGTGCGCCGGAGAGGTGAGGAGGCTTCCAGGACTTATGAAAGAGGTGAGAAGGCTTTCAGGCCTTATGATGTTATAGATCTTGGGTCGTAGGAGCCCCTTCGTTGTCTGTACACACCCCCACTGAGCACCGGTACCGATTGAGTGATGATTACTGCCTGATGGGCTGATACTGAGTGATTGTGAGGTTGCCTGATGGGCTGATACTGAATGATTGAGAGGTTGCCTGATGGGCTGATACTGAGTGATTGAGAGGTTGCTTGATGGGCTAATACTGAGTGATTGTGAGGTTGCCTGATGGGCTGATACAGAGTGATTGTGAGGATGCCTGATGGGCAGTTGTTACGAGAAATGATTTTGGCCCGAGGGGCAGTTTTATGAAAAGTTTTACTGAGTTTTTGAACTATAAACTATTCGTTTTCAAACTGGCTTTTACTGAGAATTTCACTGCGATATACTGATTTCGAACTTTTTATTTGATGAATACTACATGGTAACTTGGTGTTTTTACTGGTTTTGTGGAATTGTGTATCTGTTCTGTGTGGTTTATATTCTAAGACTATGATTTCTTTTCATTACTACTGAGTTGGCGTACTCATCATTACTCCCTGTGCCTCGATGCACAGATTCAGGTACTAATTTGGAGCAGTAGCTGTCCGACTGATAGTAGCAGTTCACGGGATTTGAGGTAGCTGTCCAACGTCCACAACTTCTCCATTTCCCTTCCTTTTATAGTATTAGAATTTGATTTGTAGACCTTATTATGTCTTTAGCAGAGTTAGTTTTAAATTCGTAGATGCTCATGACTATTGACTACAGTTTTGGGAGGTTTTGCGTAGAGTTGTTAGACTATTATTGGGGCGCTAGACTTATATAAATTATTTCTTTACTTGAATTGTTGTTTATTATTGCATTATGAACTGTTAAAATAAGAGCAATTGTGTAGTATTGTGATGGTTGGCTAGCCTAGTTCCACGATAGGCGCCATCACGACCTGTTAGGATTTGGGGTCATGACAAGTTGGTATTAGAGCTCTAAGTTACATAGGACTCAACGATCATGAGCAGGTTCAGTAGAGTCTTGCGGATCGGTACGGAGACGTCTGTACTTATCTTCGAGAGGCTGCAGAACTCTTAGGAAATTCTCACATTCTTGAATTCTTGTCGTGCGAATCCATTTTATTTTTCCAAAGCGTAACTCTTTGAATTCCTTTCATGTATTCGAATGCGCACGCGAGCGCTTGGTATCAGTTGTGTGTCGGTGGCTTGTGACTTCCATGGGTGAGATGTGATTTTTAACATGTTAATAATGGGCCTGTCGGAAGGACTTGATACCGGATTTTGTCTGTGGCTTGAGTGTTGAGATTTCATTTGGGTGAGCACATGTGTTGGGAGACTTATACGTCCGTTTGTGTCCTAATTGATGGAACTTGTGACTAGATGACTACATGGTGAGTGTGATCGGATAGTAGATGTATTCAGGTTTTTTTATTGTGACCAAAATGAAGTGGCGGGAAATGTAGCAAGAACTATTGAGTATCTGACTTCTGTCTTGAGTTAGAATATGACCTCGAGGTGTGAGTGTATTGAAGGACCTCTCGTGTAGCTGAGTTGTGGAGTGAAGTGGGTTTTCCTGTTTTGTTCTGAGTTCCTGTGATGTCTTTTGAGCTGACCAATGCCCCAGCATCGTCTATGTATTTGATTGCTGGTGTATTCAGCCGTATTATAACTCCTTTGTTATTGTATTTATTGATGGCATCCTGCCGTACTCTCGTAGCCAGGGATAGCATACTCGGTATTTGATGATGGTATTACAAGGATATAGGGAGGAGAAGCTTGTGCGAAGTTCTCCAAGTATGAATTTTTGGCTCAATTCAGTAGAATTCTTGGGACACGTGGTGTCCAGTGAAGGTATCTATGTGGTCAGGAGAGTGTGAGTAGAGCTTCCAGAAGCTTAAGAATTCCTTGACCACAGCCCCAGTGTTAGTATTGCTATTAGCTTCAGGTTCTTATACCGCTTAATGGGATGTCTCGAGGGCAGGCAGTGGCTGTGTTCTAATGTAGGAAGGTATAGTGATTGCGTGATAGCTATGATTTTCGGAAGTGTATAGGGAGATATCATTTTGAGGTTAAGCAGGCAAGGTATCTCCTGCGGGTTGTCCTGAGGTGTGTGACCCTTATGTTGATCTGTAGTAAGTTCTCTCTATCAGTAAATGATGTATATTGTAATCTGAGTTTAGATCGCTTGTGAGAGTTGGCATGACCATTACAATGGTGAATGCAGGACTTGCATACGATTTGAGGGTTAGATGGTTTGGTCATATGAGATTATGGAGGATTTAGTTGAAACTCACCACAGTAGGATGGCAATGATAGTGTATGGGCATCGTGAGTAATTGTTTGTCTTGATCCCTGGCTTTGAGACAAGTGGGGGAGTCCTCTAATGATAAGTTAATTTCACGATTATGTGTTGTATTGGTTTCGGCTCGAGGTATGTTGGTGAATCAGTTATGACCCACAGAGGTGGAGTTTGGGAATGGCTCGAGTGATGGAAATTTCTTCGATATAAGTTGTAATGTACTTTACGTATTGTGGGATTCATTGACTGATGGAGTTGTACTAGTAAGTGTAGAGTGTGCAATGTATGAGTGTGCTTATTGCTTCAAAGGTGTGGATTACTTTCCTAGTATGTGGATTGCAAGCGGGGTCAAGTCGTTCTGTTTACTTGGTTAGTGTAATTGAAATTGCGTAGAGTAAATGACGTTCGAGAATGGTTCAGACGGATTCAAGGTTATATGTAACGATTGGAAGTCTTCGAGGTGTGTAATTGGCTAGAACTGAGATTTATGTAGGAGGGTGTAAAATATTATCATAGATTCTTCATATCAGTATCTGGGAGGTGAATGTGATGACTTTAGATTCACAGGAATTCTCTTCAAGGTAAGAATTTAATGTGGTGCTTTGGGGATATTTGAGAGAGTATTCAGCGGCTTATGAGCATTAGACGGTATATTTTTATGCTCAGGTTTCGTGTGGTGAGTCTGGATTGAGAATTTCGGCATTATTGCAAGCAGAAGTATCAATTCGAAGGTAAGTCAGAAGGGACTTGGATAAATAGGACAGCTTGATAGTAGGTCGGATCGGCATGATAAGGGATATGGTTAGTTCCTTGGGTGTTTATGAGGTAATGAGTTGTTACAGGTGTTTCTTAGCAATTCTCTTGGGATTTGGTGGCATGCGTAGCGTGGTTGAGTTAGAAGGATTCAGTCCTGACGGTTGGTGTGGTAAAAAGGTGATTCAGAAAGTCCTTGATGGTTTCTACCACGGTCAGATATGTATATTTTCTACTAGCGTGAGGTGTAGGTGATGTATAGTGATTTCACTTCTAAATGGGATCAAATGAAAAGTTCTTGGCTAGTTGGGTACATAGTTGTTTGTGGATAGGAATGGAGCATGAAGTTCTCATATTTATCATAGGATTGCATGGCATATGCGGTATTTTGTGTATAGTGGAGAGTGGCATATTTGATGTCACTGTTCAGTTTTGGAAGGAAGGTCAGAACTGGCAATTTCAGATGATTAGGTAAAGTATACCACTATTGGGTGGCTGGATGAGTGTATACATTCATAAAGGACAATGTGTAAGGCAATGTGTTTGAATAAGGATGCTTCATTGGTGTTACAACGCTCTTTTGTTGGATCGACTACTGGTATTCAAGGTTTCTTGGTGACACATGGGAATTATGGGGGTATCCCTCGTGGAATGATAAAGTATTAGAGGCGTGTTATATATTTGAGTGGTGGAATTGGGATCAGATATGGTAATTGGTGCGCCTCATGGATTTTGAGACTTGGAGTTTTCATGAACAGATTATTTTTGTAGTTGTGAACTACGAGGATGCGAGCAAAGCTAGTCAGGTGTTAGTATAAGTCATGATTCAGTCAGTATGAACCTTTGAAGAGTTATCTACCTGTTGTGGATGACCAGAGTTGATTTAGAATATAATTATTTGTAGGACAATATGGGTGTGTGTTCTATCGGGGCTTTATAGCGAGATTTGAGTAAGGTAAGTAATCGGGTGTTGCAGGATTGAGACGGGTTGGTTATGTTCTTTATGGTTCGGGTGGCATGATATCGTCCGATTTCCTCGTTGTTATGGCAATGCACTTTGAGTAACTGATGTCGAATTTTGCATGATTATTGATTTTGAGCAAGGTGGCTTAGAGTGTTTCATGTAGTCCATCGATTGGATGTGATCACGCTTCGTAGCAGAGTTATGTAGAGGTAGGATTCTTGGTGTCAGACTGGGGTGATATGGTTTCATGATCTGTACCAAGTTGTTAGCATGATGTGGTAATGGCAAGAGTAATGGCAGGATAGTCCTCTCGTATGAGTCTTCTCTATTTTATAAATTGAGCTCTTGGGATGTTGTTATTGAGTGCATGAATTGCACAAGTCATGGCTCTGGATGGTATTGATGCTGATCAGACGAATGGTTACTAGATTCTGCGTGTTCCTTTCATCATTGGCAGTATATGAAAGTGTTAGAACGAGGCTTTGCTTGATGAGAGGTTATTTACCGGTATTGGGTTGTTATAAGCAACTATTGTGATTAGGAGTTATCGACACGAGTGATTGAGTCATGTAGTGTATCATGGTATTTCATCTTTGGTTGCGGATATGACTTGTTACAGTGTGCTCAGGTTTATTCAGTTATAGTTGTGGGATTTTGAGCTTGTAAATTGATTCAGAAGTGAAAATGTAGTTCTAAGGTTTATGGGTCAAGATTGGATTTCAAAATTTCTTCTGTGTGGTGCTATCAGAACTATATGGGTTAGGGTGACGTGAAATCATCTCCAAATATGTGCATGGTAGATTACACGACAATTTTGGTGGTTTTTGGAACAACTCTGGGCACGTTCGAGGACGAACGCATGTTTAAGTGGGGGAGAATGTAACGACCCGGTCGGTCGTTCCGTAGAACTTACATTATTATTGTTGTTATTGCCTTGTCATGGGTTGATTATGTTGCTTATGATGTGTTAGAGTCGGTTGGCTCGGGTTCAGAATGGCTGTAGTGAGAATTGAGACATTTAGTCTCTAAAAATAGCCTTATAGTTGGAAAAGTCAACTGAGAGTTGACTTGTTGGTAAACGATCTCGGAATGCGGATTTTATGGATCGGATAGCTTCGTTAGGTGATTTGGGACTTAGGAGTGTGTTCGGAATATTTTTGTGATGTCCCTTGTAGAATTAGGCTTGAATTGGCGAAAGTTGGAAATTTAGAAGTTCTTAGGCTTGAATTCGACATAGATATGGTGTTTTGGTGTTGCTTTGGGTGCTCCGAAGGTTCGACTAAATTCAAGTTATGTAATGGTACTTTTTAGAATGTTCGTATGGGATCCCGAGGAGCTCGGGTGAGTTTTGGATAGGTTTGGGCTGCGTTGTGCTCGTTTTTCTTATGCTTCGACGGCGTCTCTTCAAGCATAAATGATATAATATTGAACAAATGAGCTCCGATTACTGTTTTGAATGAAGCATTAGATCCGTATCGTAATTACGGACCCGTAGCAAAAAGAATCGTCGAATTTGGGCATCGTATGAGGATTTTATGTCCATTTTACCAAGGTTGCCCAGATGTTTCAGGTTAATTACGAAGTTGCCTCTGATGGCGTATTAAAAACCTGCACTATTTGCAAATCATAAAACCAACATATCTCCTTCATTATAAGGTCAAATTGAGTGATTCAAAAGCCTAAATTCATTAAAATTTCACAAGAAATCCATTGGGAGCGGTAAAACGCGTGAAGATTATATGTATAACGAGCAGCCCGAGTTTTCTTTCAATGTTTGAACGGGAAGAAGCTTTTGAGATGATTTTTAAGAGAGAAAATCAGTGTTCCTCATAGAGGTAAGTATTTTGATAATTAAAACTCATTTATGGGTGATTATAGAACATAAAACCAGTGTAAATTCGTGGAAAAACAGTAGAAAAATTGGGTTTTAGGGCTTGAGATTAAGAGACCTTTAGGGGTCGATTTGAGGGGTCAAACGAACTCTGATTTTAGCGTTCTTTATATGTAAGGACTCGTAAGAGGAAGAAGAACAGTTTTGTATAAAAAATTCTGAGTTTTGGGACGCGCGCCTGAGGGTCGGGTTTTGACCAAATTCGGGTTTGGGCTAAATTTGATATTTTTCGATTGGAATTTATTCCTTAAGCATAATTTGATGATAAAAATCTGAACTTGGTAGATTTGGAGCGTTCGGAAGTTGATTCGAAAGGCAATCGCATTGCGGAGTAGTTTCGGGCTAGTTTTGAGGTAAGTAATGTCTTGAAATCCTGTCATGAGGGTATGAAACCCCGGGCTATGCACCCTTCACGGGTTTTGAAAATGCATAGGTGAAAACTTTGGAGATATACTCCCTACTTGGGAAACTATTAAGTTGCGAAACCGATTTCTAAGCTTATGCTTAATTATTATTTATATGTTATGATATGTTTTGGGCTGTAAGCCATGTTTGGGGCCTAGTGCCGACTTGTTTACCCCTTGGGGGACTATTTTACTGTGTTTCCTCACTTGATATTCTCTGATTTACACTCAGTTTTTTCCTGATAAATGATTTTGACACTCAGAGTATTTTGATACTATTTATTGAAAAATGAAACACTGTTTTGGGTCGAGAACCCGGTTTGTTTATGGCCTAAGGGCAAATTGAGAGTGTTGACTAAGTGAGGTGAGGAGTCTTCCAGGCCTTATGAGTGATGTGAGGAGGCTTCCAGGCCTTATGAGTGATGTGAGGAGGCTTCCAGGCCTTATGAGTGATGTGAGGAAGCTTCCAGGCGTTATGAGTGATGTGAGGAGACTTTCAGGACTTATGAGTGATGTGAGGAGGCTTCCAGGACTTATGAGCGATGTGAGGAGACTTCCAGGCCTTATGTTGTTATTGCGCTTGGGCTGTAGGAGCCCCTTTGGAGTCTGAGCCCATTTCCAGTGAGCGTCGGAGAGGTGAGGAGGCTTCCAGGATTTATGAAAGAGGTGAGAAGGCTTTCAGGCCTTGTGATGTTATAGTGCTTGGGCCGTAGGAGCCCCTCCATTGTCTGTACACACCCCCAGTGAGCGCCGGTACCGATTGAGTGATGATTACTGCCTGATGGGCTGATACTGAGTGATTGTGAGGTTGCCTAATGAGCTGATACTGAGTAATTGAGAGGTTGCCTGATGGGCTGATACTGAGTGATTGAGAGGTTGCCTGATGGGCTGATATTGAGTGATTGTGAGGTTGCCTGATGGGCTGATACAGAGTGATTGTAAGGATGCCTGATGGGCAGTTGTTACGAGAAATGATTTTGGCCCAAGGGGCAGTTTTATGAAAAGTTTTACTGAGTTTTTGAACTATAAACTATTCGTTTTCAAACTGGCTTTTACTGAGAACTTCACTGCGATATACTGATATTACACTTGTTTTTAAAGGATTTCTGGAAACTGATTTCGAACTTGTTATTTGATGAATACTACATGGTGACTTGGTGTTTTTACTGGTTTTGTGTAATTGTGTATCTGTTCTGTGTGCTTTATATTCTCAGACTGTGATTTCTTTTCATTACTACTGAGTTGGCATACTCATCATTACTCCCTGTTCCCCTGTGCACAGATTCAGGTACTAATTTGCAGCAGTAGCTATCCGGCTGATAGTAGCAGTTCACGGGATTCGAGGTAGCTGTCCAGCGTCCACAACTTCTCCATTTCCCTTCCTTTTATAGTATTAGAATTTGATTCGTAGACCTTATTATGTCTTTAGCAGAGTTAGTTTTAAATTCGTAGATGCTCATGACTATTGACTCCAGTCTTGGGAGGTTTTGCGTAGAGTTGTTAGACTATTATTGGGGCGCTAGACTTATATAAATTATTTATTTACTTGAATTGTTGTTCATTATTGCATTATGAATTGTTAAAATAAGAGCAATTGCGTAGTAATGTGATGGTTGGCTAGCCTAGTTCCACGATAGGCGCCATCACGACCTGTTAGGATTATGGGTCGTGACATTATGCTATTTCAATCAAGTAATGAGTAAATTCGTGAAGGTGTGAGGGTAAGCAAATCAAAAAAGTAAATTTCGTCGAAGTTTTATATTTTGGGATAAAATACGGCACGAGCTAAAATACCCGGTATTTATTGACTAGTACCATATAAGGTACACCATGGCCATGATAGTAAGGTGTATAAGTTGTGTTTAAACTGAGTAGTATTACAAGTAATTTGAGATAATTCTTAATTATGTGGGTAATTGGTTAATTATTAGATAGTGTGATATTATCAATTAATCATGAGATTAGTGGTTAATTAATGGTATTTTGGATAAAGCTTTAACAACAAAAACGTGACAGCCAAGGCTTTATCCAAGTATGACTCTTAAAACCATAGAATAAGGTGGAATTAAGAGAGTCTTTTTGGTGGATTAGTCATTATGAAAGTGGGACCCACACCAATGTATAAGAGTTAAAAAGAACCTCATAACGTTATTTGGATAATTTCATATGCATCTGAATATATCAAAGCAACACCAAGCTTCAACAATTCAAAATGAAAGTGAGATTTTGCAATTACAAGGGAGTACGGTGCAATCTTTCTCATGGATATCATACGGATTTTCCTCTACTATGATCCACCGTTACGCATTGTCGCAATTGACGGGTGTTAGAGGGATTTCTAAGAGAATCGACTCAGGTATGTTAAGGCTAAGATCTTCCTTCATTTGCATGATCTCGTAATTACACAAGTTTGATAACGAGGTATAAAGAAAAACTTCATGTCCCAGAATTTACGTATATTTTTCCTAGTCTTGTAAGTACAATATTTAGTTGAGTATTTCCTTCTTCTATTCAAGAGAGAAGAGAGTCTATATATACAGTATTAAAGTATTTTCATTACCATCGAGCTATAATCGATGGGCAGGCCCCTATTGGGCAACCTCTGATCAGATGGTAAGTTATATACCGAGCCTACTATGGCCGAGCGTCTATGAGCGAGCTGGAGGTCGAGATACAGAGCCTAGTATGACCGAGCGCCTATGAGAGAGACTACTACGGCAGAGCAATTATATATATATATATATATATATATATATACTGAGCCTTATAGGGTCGGACAACTATTTTACTTACTATATTGAGAGAGTTGAGTCAGTATCAGCAGGTAAGCATACATTCAGATTATCTTTGACTTCCAGTTGCTTTCACTTATTATATTATCAGTTTAGTTTAAGCTTTCAGTATATTGCCTTACATACTCGGTACATTATTTCGTACTGACGTTCCTTTTCTGGGGGCGTTGCATTTCATGCATGCAGGTTCAGACAGACAGACGGGTAGACCTCTTCACTAAGTGTTGCTCGAGTTCAGCTTGATCGGTAAGTTCCATGCCTTTCGGAGTTGCCGGGTCTAGAGCTTTATGCACATCTTGTGTATATATGTATTTATGTTATTAGTAGGTCGGGGAGTTGCTCTGATCACAATATATCCACCAGTAGAGGCCTGTAGACATATCCTGTTAGTTAGTGCAGTATGTTGGGCTGGTAGGCCTTTTATGTATATTATGTTGGTTTGCCAGCTGTAGTAGTTATGACGGCCTTGTCGACCCAACTTTATATTGATATTTAGTCAGCATTCGTAGTTGTCTTGCAATGTGGCCCATGGACAAAGTATGACACATGTTCAAAGTTCCTTAGTCACAAGTTGGTACGCAAGGTTAGGTGAGGCACCGGGTGTCAGTCTCGTCCCCCAGGTTTGGGGCGTGACAAAAGTTGTATCAGAGCAGTTCTATCCTAGGGTGTCTACAAGTCGTGTCTAGTAGAGTCTTGTTTATGTGTGTGTCCTGCACCACACTTATAAGCAGGAGGCTACAGGGCATTTAAGACTGTTACTCTTTCTTCTTACTCTAGATCGTGTGATAGAGCTTAGTTGTAAGAACCTAATTTCCTAAACTCTATCTTATTCATAACACGACGATTCCTACATCCAGAAAGACAATTGGTAAGAGATATAGCTGTGAAAGAATTGAGTCATAGGAAACTCGATTTTATGCATCATGCTTATGACGAGTAAATGTGAGGTTTTCAGTAGATCATGTGTGTATAAGCTTCTTGATAAGGAGCCTTAAGGCAAGTAGATCTATCTACCAATTTGGTTAAAAGCAATGAGAGACTCAGAAGATAGATACAAGTTTCAACAAGTAAAAAAAGCAAGGTAAATAAGGGAACAAGGTACCCAGTTAGTGAAGATGATCATTATCTACAACTCAGAAAAGACATATAAGCATTTTGAGTTACCTTCGACAGTAACAGAGGTATGCACAATTGGCCACACCGATCTTGGTTATACCCTATGGGAGATAGTAGATATGGTTTAAGACAGGACGAGATATCAGGATCCGGCTGGGGTTAGAATAACCCAAAATGGCGAATGAATTGTTTGTCGTTTATTGACATCTCCAAAGGATATTGCAAATATTCTAGTAGATCTCCGTGTGAGACACCTAGATGGTGCACTCTAAAATAGACAGCTAGATATGAGTACTACAAGGATGTGCGCTGGAATCCTGGAAGGGGTAAATATTACCTTAGTGTGGCTCCCGTCCCTAGTAGAGAAAGAATGTTTGGAAATTCGAAGAGCCAATGGATGGAGAGGGGGGAGCTAAAAGCAAAAGAATGTTTTGTTCGAATTTTCAGAATAAAGTGATAGATAGAAATATTAGCAGGAAAGTATGAAGAGGGATAATGAAGCATTATGAGTGAGATGTGACACATGGATGGCAACTGTAGAGTGTTACATAATCTATAATCAAATGAAGAAAGAGATGAGAGGTGATGGGCCTTAAGACAACAAAAGAGTATAGGCCATACAATCATATCCTCATTTCGAGAATAAGTTCGCGACTCTAACGTGATTAACAGAAGGGAAAGTTAGACCCCAGAGTAATAGAAATCAATATGGACTGGTGAACACGATAAACTAAACATGAATTAGGAACTGAGTAATTTGATAATAGTCAGCATCATGAGAATTTCATATTGTATTCCGGCAATAATAAAATGGACAACAAGTAATTGGTAGTTGATTCAGGAAGAGCCTAGTCATGGCTAGACAGGAGGTTACAGACGAGTCAGCAGATCGTGCAAGATAAACGTAGTAAAACCCAATATAGTGAATTCAGCCTCGCAATAGTGTCATTGTAATACTTAAAAAAGATTTAGATAGGAGTCAGGGTAGTTAAAGCTACTATATGAGTGTTACGAAAATAAAAGCGAGTGCCACTGGGAAGATAGTCAAAATATCAAGTTCAGAAGCAACCCTATAAGCACAAGGGCATGGAGGTAAGTAACTACGGATAATTATAGGCGGGAAAAAGAACATCAAAAAAATTCTGTCAAGTATACGATATGATAAGCTCGCAGCTTACAAGAATCAGAAGATCCTACCTAAATACTACAATGAAAAACTAGCCGAGGAAATAAGAACAGTGACCTAAAGAGGAAATGGTCGCGTAACAACAGTCTCACAACAACGTTGTAAGCACTTCAAAAGGAATTGGCACCTACCGTGGTTAATGAACAAGAAGTAAAATCAGAAGTAATATCCAAAACCATATGAGTTGTATGGAATTCCAATATGCATGGGCACTAAGATAAGCTAAGTATGCACACGAAAGGGGGAAGAAAGATCGGGAAAAGTAAAAGCTTACATTTAAAGAAAGCTGAGAAGGAACAAAAGGAATTATTCTATCAATAATCCAGAGTTAGTTACGTTATGGACGCACTTAAGAGTTTGGAGTTTTATACATGCAACATATATGTTTACAATCATACGGACGTAGAAGACTCCGGTATGAGTTAAAAGAAGGAATTAAGTCCAAGTCATAGACAAATGATTTAATTGTTAAAGGATTGTATCATGGATATTCCATAATGTCCATGAAAGGCTAAAGGAATAATTAATACCATGAGCCGCAGATCAGGAGATATCTTAAGCCTACATGAAGGATAATCATAGGGAAGTTGAAACTAAAGAGTTACAACAACTAAGTAAATCAGGAGTGTCACGCCCCAAACCTGGGGAGGCGTGGTTGGCACCCTGTGTCGTGCTTTCCCGAGCGAACCACTCTGTAACTCATGATTGTTCGACCAAAACTAGAACATACATAGGTTGAGTTAGCTAGACTCATTCTTTTGTAACTATCATGGGCCAACATGGCCACAACTCGCAATGCATAACTATAAGTGGGAAACACGGTATCAATAAACTATCGTTCTTAAAACATGAATACATACTGTACAAAATGAACCTTTGTCTACAAAGCCTCTAAGATTATTTGACTTAAAATGGGACAGGGTACCGGCCTACCTATAAGTCTGTAGCAAAACTCTGACACGATGACTCATAGACTTGGTTGCACTCCAAATGAGCTGGAGTCTTACCGATCCTTCGCCGAATGCCAATCTTGTCTACTATGAGGGCTCGTCAAACTGATTATCTATACTTGCAGGCATGAATGCAGCGTCCCAAATAAAAGAACGCCAGTACGAATAATGTACCGAGTATGTAAGGCACGTAAATCAGTATATAAAGGACATGGAAAAAATATGGAGTAAAGGACTCAACCTGTATGTCTGGATAGCTATGTAAATCATGAAATACTTATTGTTTCATGCATATAAGTATGAATTTCATGTCGTGCAGAGGTACATGTGTTCATAAAATCATCAAGCCTCTGAGGGCATCCCATCATATCATCTCGGCCACTATGGGCAAATCATCAACGTATACCAGCTGATCAGATGGTGGTGCGTATATAACGTCATAACCTTTCCCATATCCCACATATAATATACATATGTACGTGTATATAACGACGTCTGTTCATGGGTCAATGTAAATGCATAAATGAATGCAATGTACGTAAATAAAATCTCTCGAAATGTCACAAGACCATTATATCTCTGATTAATATCACGAAACAAACTTTATCAACTTATGTATTTTTTGAGACCGATGAACAGACGATAGAACAATAATACATATGGGAATTCAAGAACATAGGCATATCTAATACTTCTATGAATAGAGTCATTTATGAAAATTGTGTGTTTGCTCGTTTCGTCTGTATAATTTGGATCATGCCAAAAAAAAGAAGGGATAGCCTTAACATACCTGAAGTAGGGAAAAATCCGTATGATATTCTTGGGAAGGATTGTACTGTGCTCTCTTTAAGTTGACCGTCAATCAAGTAACTTCTTATCTTATTTTAGTTGACCAGTGAATTCTACTATGCAACAAAAGTAAAGAGGGATATTTCTGTTCTATTCACGAATAGAACTCTCAACTTTTTTATGAGATAATTAATCCTTCTTCAAACCATCACTTTGAGAAATAAGGTTTCTTAGCAGTTACTGCGACCATCATTCTGCAAACGTCTTTCTTCACCCTTATCCATATCCATGTGACATTCCAATAGTTGTTTTTAGCAGCCATTCAAAAAAATTCTTGTTAGCCCCATGTTTTCTGATTAGCAGCGAGGAGCCTTACACAGTTACACCTTCAACTTTAACACCCACTTTATTCACTTAACAAAAAGTAATTCCCTCACATTCCAATATTATAATATTCTATCTGTTGTTCCACCGATGTATAGGCAATCTCGTCACAAAGCAAACTGAATTATGTGTACAGGTGGTTACTACAAAAGATGGGACATACAGATATATATGGTTATATGAATAAAGGTGACTTGTGATTATCACGTTAGGATGCCACATAAACCAAAGTGACTAAGAGTCATTTGGTTGGAAAGAGGCTTGCTGCAAAGTAATCCCTTTGTTGGGGAAAGTTGAATCTTTATCCATTTATTAGGTAATTAGGTAGTGTTTGGTTACTTGGTAATTAACCAATTACTCGGATAATTAAGAATTGTCTTATATTACTTAAAATTTTACTTATTTTTAATACACTTTATACATCATATTATTCTGGTCACGTGGTACCCTGTAAAATTAATTCACACACTATTATTTCAGTAAAACATCCATGTAAAAATACATATATTTCTCAACTTCTAATTTTCCTAATCTCATATAAAGAGTAAAAATTCTCGTACGCTTAGTTCTTAAAATAGTAAAAATATAACCTTCTTTTTTGTGAGAAAATAATTTCTATCTTTACAATATAGAAAATCTCATAAACGTTCTTATATTATGCGTATAATTTACCATATTCGAAAATAGTAATAATGGTAACTATCCAAAATTATACTTATAAAACTTTTACTAAAATACTCTACTTAAAAGAAAATACCACATTAACATAATATCTAATGGTATCAATATTGTTAAACTTACGGAGTCTTACAATAACATAGTCACAAATCCTATATAATCTCATGAATGGTCTTAATCCCTTCTAGCGCATATGGATTACTGTGACTAATGCTAATATTAAATTACGGGATGTAACAAGGAGCCTGATTATTGGAACAAGAAAAGTATAGACCTCGTGATTGAGAACATTGCAGGATCACTCTAAAATATCATAGGTACAAGAGAGATAGTACAATAGTCATATTTTATACGGCTCTACGATGAAACCAGTTAGAAGAGTTCCAGCCTCATAAGAAGTTAGTATGAAGCTCTCACGAGATTGTGTAAAGAGGTGCATGTATTATAATAGAAGTTCAAGACGTGGATGTGAATTATACCTAGGTGGAAGGGAGGTCATGAAAGATATAGAAGATACGATGCGAGATTTTAAGGTAAGTAAGGTAAAGGAAGGTGGACAACGTACGAGATACTCAAATGTGTAAGGTTGTGAAAATTTCGTACTTCAGATAGAGGGATAGAAGCATCGGGATTTAGTATCTAGGAATAATAGCGGCATCATCAGTAACATATCTTCCAGCCTATGGTCTAGGTATCGAAAAGCCTGACTAAGAGAGTAAAGAAGAGTCAGAGGCGATGTGATGTCTCGCTTGATGTTCCAAAATGACATAAGAAAATCTATGATTCAAGCAAGTTGAAAGGTTGCAAGTAATATAAATAGATATGTGTAGGTCGCAAGTTATTGTATGGTGAAGCAACAAGGTTCTAGAAGACATGAGTAAGGATAAGAATGGGCGAGTGAGAAGGTAACGAAAATGGATATGTCCTCAGGATTAAGCCCATGAAAACAAGAAGAACACATAGTTTCTCTAAGTTATACAAAGCTCACTATAGCCTGAATGAACTCAAAGGAGTCTAAGACTGATAGCATTTAGAAGAGATGGAATGTTGCCCTGGTAATAAAATGAGGGTGTAATTGTGATAGATAAAGGATGATGTTTAGGCCTTCGATTAAGTAATGATCTGACGAAGAAAAGAAAGGGATTTCATGAATTGGACAAGATTAAAATACCCACGCAAGGTGAATCAGGTTATGAAAGCATGGTATCGCCCCAAGTTGATCAATCTAGTCATTTCAGATGTTCCCCGATGAAACGTGAACCCTAGCAGCAGTGTTACATAAAAGGTTAAGTTATCAGTGGTAGATAGTAGATCAATAGTGGGGTGAATCAACAATGGATGGATAAAAGTTATAAATTTTGGGATGAGATTAGACCGTCATTCTTAAGATGAACAGTAATGTGGAAGCATTAAAGGACATAGATTTATATATATTGGATAAGCAATGAAAGTAACCTGGAATTTGGTAGAAGACCTCAGTAACGAGAAATCGAGGTAAGAGTTATGGTATATTATGACCTACTTAGATGCAGTAAAGTCATACATATGGATAACCGGGTCTCTGAAATAAGATATAGCAACATTCATAAGTTCGACAAAATACCGAGCGAAGAACTTCAGTAATGGCTAAAAATTAGAGGAAAAAAGGAAAGAAGAGACGCATAAGTGCACTTACAAGGTCAGAGTCGTACAGGCTGCATGATAGAAGTTAGTGACAGTTATGAGTGTCGCGCCCCCTTTTTCTATTGCACGGGTTAGGTACGGAGAGATCGGGTTCTATGACATTCAGGACAACTCCTTAAAAGAAAGGGTTTAAGGAAGAGTCGTCACCTAACGATTTTTTATGGTGCCTTAGGGAACCTAGAGTTGATAACTCATGAACTGGTTTGCATTACCAGAGATTGGGTAAGGGCTTGAAATTATCCCAAGGGGAAGGTGTTAGGCACCCCTCAAGATCCACAACTGTGGGTCCCAGTCAAGAAGTTTTGTGAATTTGGACGGTGAACAAATAGCAAGTAAAGTTCATATAAGAGAGGATTTCAAACAAGTATGAAAATCTTTAAAGGTTTTTTTTAATAAAAAAATTAGAATAAACATTTGAAAAGAATTGTCCTAGGTTTAAAGTAATACGGATCACATCAATGCAATACCCGGTATGTCACACCTTGAAGAGGCGGCTACACGTGGTATTAGCGCACCGGTCATCATATCTGTATTCTACCCTTCCCACCCCGTGAAGGTTATTTAAAACGCGTGTGCTGGTCACGAATACTTATTGCGTGCTATTACCCGTCCCATTCTATAAGTATTGGAGGGTATTTAGGACTACTAATCCTACAAGGTGAGTACTAGGCTGAACTCCTGGGTTTAAAAGGATAAAATTCTAAGTGACATGTAAAAGAAATAGGACTACAGATATGGGAGCACATAAGGGCAGATAAAGGCTCACAGATCCCTCCACAAGTAAACACCTAGGTAGCACGTCTCAAACACATTTAAGGTCTCAAAGATGGGAGTTTAAAACAAAAGTTGAAACACTAAGTTTCAAAAGGATATATTTTAGCAACTTAGCGGTGAAAGCAGAAAGTTCAGTTAAGATTGAATAATAAAAAGAGATGATTGATTTTCAGAAACGCAGCACCATGAGCAGTTAGGAGTATACAGTAATTTTAAAATTTTCCAGTAAAGGAAAGATAGCTTTCAGAAAACCAGTAGTCGAGACAGGAATGTTTTAATTTTGAAATTCAGTAATCCAAAAATGAGTATGAGAATCCAGTAGTTCAGAAGACCTTAATAAATCGCTTTTAGAAAATAGTTCAACAAGTATTCAGAGATAGAATGACTTTTGCAAAATGAAGTAACTTTGAAACCTAATAGTTGGAAGACATAATGAAACACAAGAAATCTGTAATGAGAAGTAAAATGCACAACTTCAAAATTATTTTAAAACAAAGCGGGAGTTTTGGTAAAAGTAGAGTGAGCTTCAGAAAGGCAAAATAAGAGTGGGAGCAGCAGAGTTTAAGAATTTTAAAAAGGGACTGATTGGTTCTAATACCAGCTAAGTGAAACACGATTAGGTTTTAATAATGTATTAGGCCTAAAGTTCGTCTAGGCGCTCGTATACATTGCCTACATATTTTAAAGGGCGAACATGCATATTTAGTTCAGATTTTAAGAGAGATAAATGATGATGCATTTGCATAAAAACGTTTCAACCAATTAACCACATTTTGGCGAGATTATTAGATTACGTACATATTAACTAGACGTTCAACAGAGTATAATTGAAAACATACATGATGAAAGAAAAATCCTAAGGAACATGATATCTAATGCATATGGGAATACCTAAAAGACATGGTTTCTAAATGTCATGCTTATGAAAATGCAACAGAAGTACGTTATAGCAGTTTTATTACTGGTTGTAATTATTAACTGTGAGCAGGGTTTATAAAATGACAAGAATAAAAAAGTTATGCTGAAATAAGAGCCTAAACATGACTTCTAAGGCATGGTATGCATGTCCTAAACATGCTACTATTACACACATAGGTAAGTAAAATCCTATAGTCATGTTTTCTACCCATACTATACTAAACATGCATAGTCCCCTCCCACATTCACTATCCCGCCCCAATTATTCGTTTACAAATTATTACAGGACAATAATAATAAATTTACATTAATGAAAGGAAAATTAAGAAGCTACTTCTATAGGGAGCTTTCAATCAGGCCCAATCACCCAGCCTCACTCTTTTCGAGTTTCACAGCCTTACATGGCCTTGGTGTTGCAAAGCTCCCTAGGGCCCCAAGTGGGTCCCTAGCCAATACCAGCACCCAAGCAAAATTGCCAAGATTTTAACAAAGTGCAGTGTAGAGTTACCAGCCTTGTGTGTCAAAGTTCAATGAGAACTCAGGGGTACTCAAGGCAATACTCACACGAAGGGGGTAGGACCTAATTTCTAAGAGTAGTGTGAAGTGCAGGGAAGAGAGGAAAGTTCATAGTTTAAGAGAGTTATTTTTGCAAGATTAACATAAAACAAACAGAAACATTAATCAAAAGTTCAGCAATGCAGGATTGCACACAAGGATAATGGGGCGAAAAAGAAAAATAGATCACATAATAACACCAAGAGATACAGAGACTTATGAAAACTCACTAAGCATGAGTACACAAAATCAAAGAGATTCAGGGGACCAAGAAATTGTCGAATTTAGATATAATAGCAGGCACTAACAGAATACATTTAGCACTGGTAAGATGAGGAGCAAATGATAGCCATAAACATGTAAGTCATAAGTAGTAATAACAGATAAAGGTTCAGGGGGGATTAGGGACACTTGATACTTGAACAGGAAAGAGATGTCCTAGCAGGTGTATACAAGAAGCAAGTATAGACTTAATCATAAGCATGTAAAGAGATAAGCTTAGCAAGTATCAATAGGCATACAGGGCATTAATTGCATGTAGAACAGTAGAAGCATAGGTAGAGAACAATTAAGAACATGACATACTGAAGTAGTAATAACCACATTGGTTTGGAACTTTGAAATTAATTAGGACATACCAATAACAAGAGAGCACAGCAGAATGAAATATCCAAGTATGAGCACAATAGCAGCCCTGTCTTACAGCCGGCTACTAAGAGACAAGAGCAGGGAACAACAGTAGAACAGAGAAAGAAAGAGAGCAAGAGCACAAGAGAGAATAGTGTGTATTGCTGTGTGTGTTGTGCAATGTATCAGTGTCCTCAGTATGAATCTCCGTGTTCTGTTCTTGTTAAGAGTGAAGGCAGAGTATATATAGTTGAAAAGCAAGTAATGAATAAGGTAAGAA